>JASKDV010125965.1:0-14219 GCA_032466395.1 Aegires albopunctatus | reverse complement strand
AATAATAATAATAATAATAATAATAATAATAATAATAATAATAATAATAATAATAATAATAATAATAATAAGGATAATAAAATGTATATAGCGCTTATACAAAAAAGCTCTAAGCACTTTGACAAGGAGTAAAATTAAGAAGAATATAAAATTAAAAAACATGGTGTATAGAATTTACATGGGTATAATATTGCATCTACATAATATAAGAAATTAGCATGTAATGAAAATGAAGCACAGTTATAAAACATGGTATATATAATTTATAAGTTATAGACCTATAAGTATTTTCTCTTTTTCTTTATTCCTAGTAAGACCTATAATAAGACCTCAACATATCCAATTGAGTTCATGTAATCGGAATATGTTAAGGTTATCTGATTTAGATTTTTTTCCAGATGGGTTTTCTTTCTAATCAATCATAACTAAATGCATTTAAGAAAAATCTGAAATCAAAACTTATAAATCAGTAAAAATCAACTTTTTCAACGCCCACCTGTAATTTTCAAATCACAAATTATTCTATTGAATGTCTGTAGCTGTTTCTTGTTGTCACATTTTTATGAATTGTAAATTGTATCTAGAAAATGTAATTTCTCATTTAGTAGCTTTTTATTTATTTTACTTTACTGTATAGTATGAGATGAATATAGCATCCTTTTCTCTAATTATTATACAATATTCATATCTATGTGTTTACGAAGGGATTAGGACGCGATATTGATCACTTTTTAAGTGGATGACATGCACTTTGTAAATGAAGTCTCCACGGGAAGAATGATCTTAGTCACCTTTCTAAATTTTCAATGTCATCCTCTTTCTGATGCTGGTATTGTATTTAGTTTTTGATATTTTATAACTTTCAATTGATAAAATCCTTAGGGTTATTCATAATAAAATAACTGAAAAACCAAGCCTTGGTATTATTGATCATTTTCCACTCTTTTTATTGGATTGTTGACCATATCAAATCAAAGATGTGACTATGATCCTTATTCCCGTTGAGTCTTCATATATTATACAATGACCAACAAAATGATGAAACAAGGAAACTACTTGAGCCTGCTAACCCTCCCAAAATCCATTTAGAAAACCTTATTGGTAAATCATATCAATAATCATACATTCTTCAATTTATTAGTTTTCTTACATCAAATCACAGATATACTACGCGGAGAAGAGGCATATAGTAATATCATAACATTAAGCTTGAAAATACATTAGATTTTGGCCATCGAGAACAAAAATAAAGTTACAAAAACAAATGAATTAAAAAAGAGGAGAAAACCCAAAGAATAATAAGCAAACTAAATCTATTGAAAAAAGAAAGACCTTTCTGGCTTAAGCGGTAACGATAAGCCATAACAAATCAAACAATTGGAAACATTAAATAAATAAAATATAATGACATTTTGATTACACGTATTGACTCAAATACCATGATTCTCACCATTCTCTTGTATTCCTTTATAGGGTCATAGATTTTCCAACCATTTTGTTCTCCATACTTTTCTTTAAACTTATAGGCAAAAAATGGCTGAGAGAAAAAAAAAGTGGGAGAAGGCAACAATCAGCTAAGTTGGAAATGTATAAATGCTTGGGAAACAAATTTTGACTCAATAATCATAATCATAATATAAACAACTGTTTAAAAAGATTTTTTTACTGTATTTCAATTCTTATAACTGTCAAAAATCAAGCAGAACTTTTTGAAGTGAAGAATCAAAACACTCCTAATTTTTCAAAATAAAAAAAGAGCTTTTAATCCCTGAAACCATGATTCAATAAAAATAAATAAATAAATAATTTAAAATAGATATATGTGAGTTTATAAAATGAACATATATATAGTCTGTAACTACCTTAAAATCTTTGCTATTACTCATACTACCAGTTTGATTGGAGAGCTAGTTATATTAATTACCAATTTATTTGTCAAAGGGAAAGCATATTTCTGAATGGCTTCAAACACTTGGCGTCTGGATCTATTCTCTTGTTTATGAGCAAAACGTAAATTTCTTAGATCCTGTGGAGAGAAGTAGATAAAACAATACTACAATGATATATATAATGGAAGACCAATGATGCTATCAACAATAGGAGTGAATGAGGAAATGAATAAATGAATAAATAAACCTGAGAGTGATATATCCAGCTAAATTCAAATTGAATTAATATCTAGTAAGCTCATATGGAAGGTAATTTTGTAAACATGGTAAATGGAAGTGACATTCTCAAAAGCCATGTAAATGTGCATTGATGGAGTGTTAATCTTTTCAATTGCAATAGTGCTCTTTATTCTTTGATTTTCCAACAAATCTGTTTAAATGATTTCAAATCTTTTACATACTCCCTGGGTATAGAAGAACAACTTCAAAAATGTTCCTTTCGTTTGAGACCCAACATCATGAAGATCCCTTCTGCAGTTCTTTTGTTTTTGCATGCACATTCACTCACATCAATCAGATATTTAGAGGAATGAAGACTCACCTTGCAAAAAATATCAATTCCATATGAATTAGCACCCTTTTTGCTAGCACCACCAATTTTTTCTACTTGGCTACAAACACCTAAAGGAACATCGAGTACAAATGGAGGTATCTGAAAAAAAAGTAACAAATGTACATGAGAAATTCATTATATGTTGAAGATAATGACATCTGTGAATAATGGCTACGGAATATCATGTTTTTGCCTAATGAATCTGTTTTCTTTCAGTCAATTAGAAGAGACAAGATGGTCAACTCATAAAAAGTAAGTGAAAGGAAAATTATTCTGCTGCAAAAGTATTATGAAAAAATCATAAGGAAGTTATGACATGTGGTAATTTATAAATGAAAAGAGAAAGATTCTTTTGAATTGCAATACAAAATTATAATATTAGAAAGCCACAATTATTCAAATCCTGAAGGAATAACATGACTCAAATTTGCTTACCCCTTCAGTGCTGCGGAAGTATAACTTGTAATTTGTTACAGTGAGAATTCCTCTCATTGGCCCACTATAAGGGCAGAGATATGAGACATCAGTCACTGAAAGAAAATGTGTAACAAAACAAAACAAATTATTATCTTTCCTGGAATATCTCATATATTGTATGGTCAGGTTAAGGTTTTCAAAACAAACAGACTATAAGATCAGTTTACAAAATTCTTACAATAAGTTAAAGGATTATGTCAATATGATATATTTTCCTATCATTCATTTTTTGTTTTAGCCTGGAGATCTGGTTAAAAAAAAAACTTTTGCATTTTAGTCCTTGCTTTTTTGAGTTTGTATGTATTTTTTATTCCATGTCAGTTTTTACACTGAGTCAAACTATTTTTTGACTTCCTTTTTATAATTTTATCTCATGACATTATATTCTATTAAGAACTTTTTACATAGCTTTCTAAACCAGCTTTTAAGGACATTCAAATGGAAAAGGCTGAAATATGAATGCTGCTTTGTATGAGAAGCATGTTTGGGATCACATGGACTAATTGAAAAGTTGCTTCACATAGTGTAGGCCCCTACATAAAACTAAACAAAATAAATACTGTTTTAACTGTAAGTGTGTGTGTCTGACAAAATCAGTCGCATAATGAAGGACATCAAAATTTGTTTTATTCTTTTATCTGAAAGCCCGACGTTTTCTGAACATTTCGGTTTTTATTTGAATCAAATCAGACTATTTTTGGTAAAGTTATTGATAGTATTTTGTGGGCTTGGGTCTAAAAAACAGTTATTAAGAACATAGGACATAGTTTGACAACATTTAAAACCAGTATTTTTGCCAAAATTTGCAAAATATAGTCAGATTTTTATTCGAAACCACTCATGGGATACTTCTGAAAGAAAATATGGCATTTCGTTTTGCATAATCATCAGTTTTTGAATAGAATTTGTGCCTGGATTTAAGCATGCACCCAAATCTAATTCATTCCTTCTCTTAAATGATTTATTCATTTATTTTCATTTCAAATTCTCCTGCTGGGCTTTGAAAATATTTCAAAATGTTCTTTTTAATACTTTAATAAAATAAGATGGACCTCAGGTGTATATAATATAATATAACAGATGATATATAATAGTAAGGGGTTCCCCTGAATTATAATGATTAAGAGTGACTATAAATACTCCGGTACATCTATGAATGCATCATTTTTCAAAAATTCATAGGCCAAACAAGGGTCAGAAAAAAGTAAATAGTGTATTTAGAAGTCAAAGTCACTCAAAATATGCCACCAGGTGATATATATATAGAGTATCTTACATGTTCTAAACTAAGAACAACAATTTTATGAAAGACCCCCTTTTACTATGCAACTGATTTTGTCAGGCACGCTAACGTAAGGCTTCTAGGAGTATAATAATAGAAAAAAATAAAGGTAATAAATATGCTTTTAACCTCTTTCTTTAATTGACTCTCCATCAAGCAAGGGACACTCCTCAGATTGGGATGTATTGCTTTCTGAGACAGCTGGGCTCTGAAAATTCATGTGTAGACACTAATAATTATTTATTTCAAGATATCGCAATATGATGCTATAAAATATTGCTATAAATATCATTATACATTAATATCAAATTAAAAAAACAACATTCTTACCAATTTCCACCCTGACATCAGTTGCAAAATATTAAAAATCTGATTCTTCTGACTCGGTCGCAATTGACACTTCCTTAGTTTTAGCAGGTATCATCATCAATGGGATGAACTTACTTTGAAACTATGGCTACAACTGAACTCGGATTTAACTCAGTTTAATTTAATTCCTTTATATGGGATTGTCAGTGCCATTATCGATCCCATACAATGAAACACTCTCCCCTCCCTTTTTTTCCTTCTGTCTCTCCTTAGTGAAAATGAGTACCCCCCAAAATAACAAAAAGAAAGCAATACAGCCAAGAAAATTTAGATGCTGCAGTGGAGGCTGTGTTGCTAAACAAATTGACGTCGAGGAAGGCTGCGTCACTTTATAACGTGCCCAAAACAACTGTTTCAGATAAAGTGAAGGGGCGCTATGCAGTAACACCTACTTGCAAAATCACTGTACTCCCGGAGAAGAGCAGAAATTGATGGAGTGGCTGCAAACTATTTCATCTAGAGGGTGCGGGAAGACAAAGGGGGTACATTGTCTTGCAGTCCAACACATTCTTAATGCAGAGGGCCGCAAAACTCCTTAACGGATAATAAACCGGGTCCCTCCTGGTTTCGTGGCTTCCCGTTCTTTCTGCAGGGGGCCTCGGTGCTGGCAGACGTGAATAATAAGCACTCTTACTAATTGGGTTCGGACACCAAACAGCGAATGATGCTGTTCGGCAGCGGGCAAAATCCTTCCCCCCGGAAATAATTATTCTGGGGATGAGGTGGACGTTTCAACCCTGGGATGACTTCAGGAAAGCTCACTTCACCCATGTAACCCAAATGGATGGGTAAATTCAGAAGTGTTTCATTACTGGCTAAACAATGCACATGTGAGTGATGGTTTCACAGAGGATGTTCGGGTCAGCTGAGAGAGAGAATATACAGAGTATGAGTGAGGAAGATAATATAAGTGAGTTTTCTTTTGTGAGTGACTTTTGTAAATCTTAAATAAATATTATTTCTATCATTCCTATTCCATTGCAGCATCCATATTTTACTTGGCTTTATTGCTTTCTTTTTGTTATTTTGGGGTTACTCATTTTCACTAAGGAGAGACAGAAGGAAAAAAGGGGAGGAGAGTGTTTCATTGTATGGGATTATAATAGCACCGACAATTCCATGTAAAGGAATAAAATTAAATGAAACTGACAATTAACATTTTCATATGTGCCAACAATATTAATGAGATAGACTGAGACATTCAACTAGATCTAGATATCCAGAAGTGGGAGGAAATAATAGACAAAAGAACACAATAAGTCAACTATAAAAAAAAATTTCTTTAAATTATATAGTCTATAGGTAAATAATAGTCATTTATGGATTTTTTAAGTTCGACGGTATGGGGTAACACACTCCGGATGATGTACCCAATACCAGACACCCATGTTACACCACAACGTGGACCCAGAGAGAGCCATGCCTGTGTATTTCATACTGCTAAGATTTCTATACTACAGCTGAAAAATTGTTACGACATAATTTACCAGAAAACAGAACGCATTACCTTATTTGGTGAAGTAGGTCACTACCATGCAAGTGAATAAGGAAAGTAGGACGCACTCACCTGATGGTCAACAAAGGTCGATATCTGGATAACAAAACACGTTCTTACACAGGAGACGATGTCAATGGGAAAATAAAACAATAACAGATGCGTACGCGCAAACAATAGAGTCTCAGAAGACTTTTGTTTGTTGGAAATCAAAGAAATATGTGTCGTAGTGTTGACTTGGACGATAATAGGTATCGGCCGTAAGGGGTGGAGTGACTCTAGATCCTGAATGGAATAGGGGCTTGTCATGAGGCAAAAAATTTTCATTCTCAATAATTAGATCTCTAGGGCTCTATTACAACTCTATTCATAATTATGTCTAGGCCCTAGTAAAGCAGATAGGGACCTTTAAATTCTCTATCTTTCCTACCCATTTCCCAACAAGACCTGAGACACGCACTTTATTTTGGAATGATGATAGGCCTTATTTTTATGTAAAAGGATACATGTAGTTGAACGACTTTGGTTTGCATGAAGAGTATGTGACACCGTCATCAAAGTCATTACTATGATGAGAATTACACCTAATGGAGTAAAATTATCATAATTCATTTTGTATACACAGCCAAGTATTATTTGTTCCCCTGGCTAATAGAACAAAAGTCGGGGAGGGGGGGAAGTGTAATGGTTCTCAAGGGTTGATTTGCATTTTACAGTGTACAGATTGGAGGAGTCTTCATTTTTTCTTTATTTTGCAGTGAAAAGATTAAAGGTGTCTTGCTGCAACCATGGCTGAAAGACCAGAGGATCTCAACTTACCCAATGCTGTGGTGACAAGGATCATAAAAGATGCAGTAAGAATCCCCAAGGGATTACCAAATATACACAAAACTTTTATGTACAAATCATAAAATCAAAATTAATGAAAAATAAATTATATGACATGTTTTTTCAGAGCAGAACATTTATATGTTGCTTATGGGCTGTTTAGAGCTAGAGCTATTTAGAGTTTAGATACAAATATGTGTGTATATCGATTTCATCCCACTCTTATTCTAGATTATGGTTGCTGCCAAATGATCAACTTTTTATCTTTCATGCAATATATATTTTATTGGTAGTATTGGTGAAATTCATGTGATAAAATTTTTGCTAGATGGTTTTCAAACTATGACCTTATTCCTTATTGGAAAAATAAAGATGGGGTTCTATTATAACCTGTATTTCCACTCAATGCAGACTCACAGGCTTTACATCAGTTATCTTCTAGATCATCTCACACCAGTACCTAGTACTTTATCAACTCTCTGGGGATCATTCAGCTGAATAACTGATTATATCGGCATTTTCCCGCTAGCATACTAGCAAAATCTTCGCTGCCTATATCAGTACTCCTTTTATATCTGACTAGGGCGAGGAAAGAGGCTTTTCTGACAATTCAACATTGGACCAAGTTTTATTGGGAATTGAACTTCCAGCCTTTCGATTGCAAGCTAATGCTATTCTTCACTGTCTTTCTATAAACGTATAATACAACTTTTCAGATTTCTGTTTTGACACAGAAATGTAATTAGCCAATAGAAATGCATAATTTTCTTGCGTGATCAAAACGTATAACATACTGTGCATCTCATTTTGCCCCTCTATACGTAATTGTGTCTCTTCTTCTTTCCCCTCCCGCCTCCAAAAATTTCTTATTTTGCACTTATACTGTATGTCTACACTAAGCAATGGTACCACAAAAATGTCTCTTCTGAAATCAAATTAAAAGTTAGCCTACCAATTATTTTAAAAAATGTACTTCAACCTGTTATCCAAATTACATGGTACACAATTACTGGTACATCTCTACGGCTTCTTAAATTCTTTTCTCCATTTAATGTATAATCTTGTAATCTTTCATTACAATTCAATTTCTCACATTCCCACCTCATTCCATTTCCCCCCTCAGCTTCCTGATGGCGTGAACGTGTCCAAAGAGGCAAGACTAGCCATTTCCAAGGCTGCCAGTGTCTTTGTGCTGTACGCCACATCATGGTAACATCTTTTGTCCTTGAAACTGAGCTATCCCTTTCTACTTTTTTATGCCTTCCAGAACTTTGAGTTACTTTTTTTAGCATGCACGAGAATGATAGGAATATGTTTATGTAGTGTGGTATTGGTATGCTGCTATAATGCATACCTGCCGTTCATTCAGATTTAATCAAAATATTCAGATTTTTTTGTCACAATACTCACAAAAATGGTGAAATTCTGATTTTGTAAAAACCAATTCTGATTTATTCGTTTTTTTCTTTTGGTGGGCTTCTGCAGTGCGCTTTTACTCCCACTCCTTATGTCCACACATGCTCAAGAGTTCACTAAAACAATGACCCAGAATAACACAAAAAGTTTGGGATGAATGCACAAAAATGTGGCCATGCATTATATCATTATTTCATCAGAACAATTAATATGGCACCTTTTGCCTTTTGGATTATTATTACTTTGATAGAATATGTTGCTGTTGTAACGCTGGCTTGTATCTCAATTTTATTATGATTCTGTTGTTGTTTTTTTTCCCTAAATTTTGATCTTTTTGAATGATCATCCTGATTTTTCTGTTGGACAATACTGCAGGTACAAAATGTACATGATTGTTGTTGTGGGGGTGGGTTTTTTCTTCTTATCCTCCTCTTCTTCTTATCATTATTATCTAAAGGGGAAATTTTGAATTTGGGATAGAGGGGTGCATTTTTCTTTTCAGTTTTTACATTTTTTTTTTTTTTAAGCCTTTATTGTCCCTAGTGCACTTTGTCTCTTGGTTTCTCAAGGGAAGATCGAGATCAGAGTGACCAGCTTCGGCTGCACAGCAGCACTGCCAGGGCAATAGAAGTAAATTATCTTGCCCAAGTATAATACTAGATGTCAAAGTGGGGCTCGAACTCGGGACATCCGGGTTACTGTGTGGTGCCACTACTCACTCTGCCATTTAGCCCCCAGTACTCTCTTTACACCTGAGCGGGAGCTCGGCAAGATGAGTCAAATCATTGTACTGTACTGTAGACCTTTTTTTATAATTTGATTAGAATTTTAAACTCTGGTTGTTATAGAAAATTATTGATAGTTTCATCATGAATAATGAATGGTTTATATTGCAGCTTTTTAAAAAGTTGTCCTTGTTTTCTAAGGTGTTGATCTCCTTATCTTAGATTAAGGCATTCTATCATTGCAAAAAATTGCAGCCTCGTTTGTTTTTTTGGCTTGTAATTTTCAGTTGTTCACAAAGTAAGATATTTTTTATAATAAACTAAGAAAGATAGAATTTTTATCTTATTTTTTGGTACTTTAAAAAAAAAGATTGATTTTTAATTTTATGTTCTGCAAAACATTACGGCCTCTGTTTTTTGGCTCATAATTTTCAGTTTTTCTCAAAGAGATTTTTGATAGAAAAACAGACTGAATTTTATTTTTTGGAAATCTAAAAAAAAAGATTGATTTTTAATTTTATGCTCTGTGGTCCATTTTTTTTCCTGAAATATTTTTTGAGGTCAGAAAAAATATTGACAGCATGCCTTGACTAAATGATTTACAGGCAATATATGGAGATGTAATGATAAAGGAGTGATCAAGTTAAAGTAACAGGAATCATTTATAAGGCTTTAACTCTTTGACTACCATATTATAAATTGATATATCAGCTTCCAACTAATCCAACAGTGGTGGATTTGAACCATGAGCCAATTCATCTGCTTTGCTTAGTGACCATCCATCTATTCTTGACAAGTCGTTGTTTCTTATTTTTTTACATATTTACTCATATTATTATTGCCCGGTAGGGTAGAAATATTGAATGTAGCAAGATTTTAGTCAACGTTTAGACCAAAAATAGAAAAGTTGTTAATTCATGACTCAAACTCTTACCATTTTCAGGGGTACATTCACAGTAAAAATAAATTTGTTCAAAAGTAGGAACAAATTTTTATAATGTGGAAGTCAAAAGAGTTAATTTTGTTTTAACATGCTAATAAATCAATGAAAATGAGATGACGTTTATTTGTTTGAAAGAAATAAGTAAAATATCCACCAAATAGGAACATGTGGGGGACTATCAAGTCTCAAGAAGAGCAACGGTAAAGCCACAAATGTTTAAAACTAGATCACACTTTGTTTATTCTATTGATAAATTTACTTTTTGTCCACAGTTCCAACAACTTTGCCTTGAAGAACAAACGTAAGACCATTAATGCTCAGGACGTTCTGTCAGCCATGGAAGACATGGAGTTTGAACAGTTCATTGAACCACTACAGCAGTGTCAAGAAGGTATAGTAACTTTTTCACCATGACAAAGAAAAAAATAATTAAAACATTGTTTAGCAATAAGTAGACAGCTATTTGTAGTCTTATAACTTATAGATCTAAAAGTAAAGCAGAAAGCTGGTCCTACCTTTCTCTGGCCGTTTGTTAGGTTCAAATCTGCTTCGTCTCCTCACCTGCCGTCTCTGTCCTTTTCATTCCAATAATTCGCCCATGTCACCTCTAGCTAGATCTAACTGTAGGCCTACGACTCATCCTTCCTCTCCTCTCCTACGTTCACTTCCGCGTCTCTTCCTGTTCACGCCACTGCACATGCGTTCTATCGTCATTTCCTTTTTCTCTACACTTTTTATCGTTCATATTTTTGTTTTTATTGATGTTATTTTTGCTGTTGTTGTCATTGTTTTATTAAATTCTTCTTCTTCTTCTTCTCATTATTATTGATGTAGTTGATACTATTGTCAGTAGTTTGAGTATTTATATATATGAAAAAAAGTGACATAACTATGTTCTCCATTGGCTTTTATCTGACAGCATTTGTAAGAGAGAGGATGGAAAAAAAGAAGGATAGACCAGCCAAAACTGTTGCCCCTCAAAATACATCAATAGAGGAAGAACCAAATCCGGTTGATGATAAGGAAGACGAGGTGGAAGAAATTAGCGATGAAAATGATGACAACAATGAGACGAAAGAAGAGGAAGAGGAAGCAGTTGATTCAAATTCAAGGGCTTCATCACCCACCAGTAACACAGAGGTTGCAGAAGATCAGGAAGTTTTGGAAGTTTGATAGCATCGGATTATGGGAGGAAAGGGAGGGGAGGATATTTTTGTATATATGAATGGTGTATGACATTGTGAGCTTTCTGTGGATGAATTTGAATGTCTGAAATACAGTAGAACACTGTTAAATCAAAATGTTTGGGAACGAAGATATCATTTTGGTTTATCCATTTGTGAGGGGAAGTAACAAGAATGTTGCAAGAATATCGCGTTGAGTGAGTATGAGGAGCATCACATGTGTGTTACACTGGTTACGATCCCCTTGGCAATCACTGGCCAAAGACTATGGTAGCCTCTGGATGTGTGTGTGTGTGTGTGTATTGAGCGAATGGAGTGGGGAAAGGTAACATCCGTTTATGGTTGTCCATTGTTTCTCTACTTCATATCACGTTACAGTATTTTAGGTTTACCGATCAGACCTGCCATTCATTCAGTTTTAATCAGAATATTCAGATTTTTTGTCAAAAGATGGGGAAATTCTGATTTTGTAAAAGCCATTTGTTTTTGTTTTTTGGTGGTGTGCCACTGTGCACCTACACACTCTACATGTCCGCACATGCTCAGAATTCGCGAAAACAACAACCCAGAATAACACACAAATTTTGGTAGAAATGCACAAAAATGTGGGCATGCATAATTCAATAAGAACAATTAATATGGCACCTTTTGCCTATTGGATTATTATTACTTTGATAAAGCAAGTTGCTGTTGTAACACTGTCATGAATTGTAATGCGAGCGTCTTCACTTTTTTTTTTTATGATTCTGATTTTTTTTCTCTCCAAAATTCTGATCTTTTTATAACGTTCATCTTAGTTTTTCTGTTGGACAATATGGCAGGTCTGCGTAACAAAGACAGAATAAAGAAATAACGGGACTTTTGTCTTTTTTTTGGTTTTGCGCTATATTTAGTTTACGCGGATTTGGTTTAAGTATGTTCTACTGTAGGTTTGTGGATATTTGCAAGAAGAAAGCGGTTGTGTTATTGAGAATTGATGAGAGAAAATTCATTTACGCAGAAAGCTGTATGCTATCTTAATATCGATGATGTGCCAATGTGAATTTGGATTGTTCAAAGCATGGATTGGGATGAAAGTACAAATAAGGTCGATTTATTATGTAGATGTCATTTTTACTGGCAAGATTGAAATAGGCACAGTTGATGATAGTGTCGCTTTTTCATATTCATATTCAGTTGTCTGAATAAATGGTTTTATCGTTGTTCAAGAAATTTGAATTTGAGTGTTACATTTCTTCTTCCATATATTTTTACCTGTTGAATTTGAAAGTGGACTAATACAGGCACTGTTCTTTCCCCATCTCTTCAAATCATTCTCAATTATATTATTGGAGTGAACATGAAAAGATGGTGATCATTTCTTCGCTCGGTGACCGAGCAGTTACGCCATTGGACTCGCATGCGAAAGGTCACCGGTTCAAATCTCATTGGAGATTGCGTATTCAACTTTGGGCACGGTAAATAACACAAATTGCCTACGTTTGCGGAACTGTTCTTACAGCTGATACTCGGTGACGGTAAACACAAAAAGACAAATTTCCCTTCTGGGATTAATAAGTGGAATTTTATGTTTTTTCTTCTTCACCCAATAATCAAATAGTGTGCACTTAAAAGGGTTGATTTGTCTTAACATTCTTTCCAGTTTGCTGTTATACACAATCTGGTTTTAATTCCTGGACATTTCGTCCCAAAATTGTTCTCAACTCATAGCAGAGTATATTGATTGATGAAAATTAAAGATACTTTCATTGCCAATTTGTCTTTTTTGGGATAAATTCTTTTCTATTGAAATTGAACGTAATGTACTATGTAAACCCTTGGTAAGAACATAGCCACGGTTGATTTTGAATGACGTAGTAGTAAAGATATAAAGAAATACTTTAAAATAACTCAACTTTTTAGTTCAGAAGGACAGGACTGAACAATGTGATATTTTGCATATCGTTGGTGTAATTCCCTAACACTTATGTCTGCTCATAAATGTTACCAGACACATGTTTAGAGAATATGCTTATAATCAACCTTCAACAGAACTACAGAGGAGTGCTGTTTTATAAATGTTTACGTCTTTTGTATTTTCTTGATACTGTTGATGCTGTCCTTGACCGTTTTAAATGGGTCAGACTGATGTTAGGAGAGGGTCCGATATCACTTTCTTTTAGATTTAAAGAGGGGCAACCCTTAGCTTTTCAACTTGATCCCGAGTACAGGAAATTTCCTCAATTCAGATTCAAATTCAAGGTGGGATCTCTAAACACATATACCGTATTGGATATCAAAATGTTCGTCCCTCATTGGACTTTCATCTGTGCCCGTGCGCAAAATAAATATGTTAAACTTGGTTTACGCAATTGTTTTAACGTACTTGTCCCAAAATTGAATTTTATGGACAAACTATTTTTTAGATTGAAATTGTTCATTTTGTCTTTGAAAAGTGGTGTACTTGTACTTGTATGGTCATGTGTCCGTCATTTTGTACCCATTTAAAAAAATTGAAATGTCATTTTTCTATGTTGATGTAGTCTTAGACATATTTTTTAAGTTTCTCAATATTGTTTAAGACATTTTTGGTTGAAAAATAGCAACTTTGATGAAATAAAAGCTATTTCCAACTAGTTTATTCTAGCAGGGTGTCCAGCAAGTCTGATAAGTCTGATAAATATTATAAGGTCTGATAACTCTGAATTTGGTCTGATAAATTTATATTATAAGGTCTGAATTTGGTCTAATAAATATGATAGTCTGAATTTGGTCGGATAAATATTATAAGATTGATAAATATTATAAGGTCTGATAAGTCTGAATTTGGTCTGATAAATATTATAAGATTATAAGGTCTGATAAGTCTGAATTTGGTCTGATAAATATTATAAGATTATAAGGTCTGATAAGTCTGAATTTGGTCTGATAAATATTATAAGATTATAAGGTCTGATAAGTCTGAATTTGGTCTGATAAATATTATAAGATTATAAGGTCTGATAAGTCTGAATTTGGT
>JASKDV010125854.1:0-14221 GCA_032466395.1 Aegires albopunctatus | reverse complement strand
CTCTCTCTCTCTCTCTCTCTCTCTCTCTCTCTCTCTCTCTCTCTCTCTCTCTCTCTCTCTCTCTTTTTCTCTCTTTCACTCTCTCTCTCTTTCCTTCTCTCTTTCTTTCACTCTCTCTTTCCTTCTCTCTCTTTCTTTCACTCTCTCTTTCCTTCTCTCTCTTTCTTTCTCTCTCACTCTCTTAGGGAGACGTGACTGTACTCAACCCTCTACTCTGAGTAAATAATGGCCATTTTAAATCCAAATAACCAAAGCCAGACCGAAGATTTTGGCATACTAAGAAGGAACCCTGAAATCCCTGCAAACAAGGCAATGACACATTATTTCACAGTTAACAAGAAAAGAACAAAAAGAATACCAATAACAAATGTACCAGCCAGCCTAAACAACGATTCTAAAAGACTCCCAGACAACACAATAAGAGTTAACATCACCAAAAGACTTTGAAACACTTAAAGACATCCTCAAAACAGAAAGGAATGGTCTGCCTCCACTATGTTGATAAGAAAAACAGCTGAAGCTGCAAGGTCTGATGACCACACCAGCAAAAGGCGCTAAAGTAAGGTAAGATATACTCAACCATTAGTGTTAATGCTTGGAATAGTATATGCTTTGATCAGCTCACCTCCTTTGTGCCCTCAAAAAGAAGTGTGACCAGAGAGAGCTTCATTGGGTCAAAACCTTTAAGCTTGGTGACATAAATCTTCTTTAGCCCTTCCATGAAGTTGGCAATGATGGAATGACTTTCCTCCCGCAAAACCCTGCCTACAAATTAAAAATAAACATCTATAAGCAAATCAGTAAATAAATAAAGAAATGACAAAATTAAGTAAATAATTAACTGCGATATTTGAATGTCTTTAGTGATGGTTAAACAAGTTAAAAATAATAAAGCTATGGAACATTAAATCTATACAGTACCGTTAATTAAAACAGGATGGCAATAAAATGCAAATGATTGAGGCCAATATTATGTTTTAATCATTTGCTAATATCCACAAGTTTTTCGCATAAGAATATCTCTACTCATATAAAAACAGAGGGATATTTACTCATGTCTACTTTTTAGACCAGTGATTACTATGCATCTTTACTAAAAGGTGGACATCCAGAAAAAAGACCCTTTTTAGTAAAAGACCATGCTTAATCAATAAAATTTGTAGAATTTTTCGTTTCTATACTTCATTAAATTACTTAGTTGGATCTATCCAACATTTTTAACAATCTGATGCTATCAGCCTGGCCTACCCAATTTGCATTGCATGCAGTTAGATCTTGGTCTAAATCTACGCTTCCATTACCAAATGAAACTATTTTATTTCTACTTTACAGATACAAGGTAATCTCAGAAAGTTAAAACAGAAATCCAAACAAAAGGCAGCAAAATCTTGTATCTCCTCAATGGATATCATTGGGCATGATAAGCATCATCTCCTAGAGATGATAAGGATGATTAAGATAAGCTATAACTTGTGTATGTGGCAAAGAAATTAGGGTGCCCATAACAATAATCTCTTCGAGCTTTCCAGCTTTTTATATTCCCCCACTATGAATTTGCTGCTTCCTCCTGTATAGAATAAAACATTTCAGAATGAGGAAACTAGAAACTAGCCATCTACATTTTGTTTGCAAATTGTAATAAGAAAACAAATTGTTACCGAATTGGAACTGTTCGTTGTCCATAAGTCTTATGGAGGCTGGAGCACACCTCTGCAAAATAACATAAGAAATATGTTAGCGTTCACCCCAATTGCTATTTACTAATATACATGGTCATTATATACATGGTTTCCTTGCCACAAATCGTCATTGCTGTCATGATAGGACTTGAGCACTTCTCACCCTGAGATGTGGGACCTAGAACGATCCAACGAGGTAAGGCTTGCTTTCTCTTGGACCCACATCTCCATAATATGGAATGTAGACTACAAGACGAAATCATAATGACTAGATTTGTGCCCAGGATTAAAAGGTTCATGTGTCCGTTGATGGAAATCCAACTGACATGATAAATGAGTCAGACTCCGCACTCAAAGATTAAGGTACTTTCCCTTAACATAGAGGACACAACAATGGTCAAATGTGAATATCTATCGGACCTCCATTGAAAGCATGATATTGATGCTGCACTTCTTCAGGAATCCCACTTCAACAAAAATGCATCTCATTTAGATACGAGATCAATGGATGCTCTGTTATTAATAAACAAAACCTCTCTAAATACTAGTATATATCAGATATTTAAAAAAAAACACCAACAACAAAATAATAATAATAATAATAATAATAATAATAATAATAATAATAATAATAATAATATAGAAATAATAAAAATGAAAATAATAATACCTAGTATAAGTATAATTGTATAGCACAAAACCATGGCAAAAAGGCAAGAGTTAATGAGCTGTAAAACATAAATAACTTTATTTCCTTATGCGTATACCTGTGCAGTTATTTCCCGAAGACATGCTAAGCCACTCTCAAAATCTGGGAAGACAATGGAGCCGTACTTTTTGCACTGGGGTAGAGGACGAATCTTCAAGGTCACTTCAGTTATGACTCCCAAAGTACCTGTGCAGACAAAGGTTAATAATAAGGAGAAGAGAAGTGATATTAAGACTTGGCATAAGAAGAAAAGAAATTTGGATAATTAGCCTTAGTTTTAGCCTTAATTTTATTCCATAAAATGTAAACCTTTCAATGTTTTCTTGCATCTGTCCAATATAACCTTACTTACCATACCATTTTTTAATGATTTGAAATCAAATGGGAAGATTCTCACCACTGAAGTACGTATAGGGTAATAATAATAAGTTTGCAAGGCATTAATATAACTAAAATAGCTTTATAATGCATAACTTTCAAGATATATTTTTTCAAAATAAACTAATCTATTTTGTGGGATACATGAAATATTTTCAGCGAGCAATGAATTTTTCATATAAATTAATTTGCAGATAAGTAAGCATTTACAAAAAGAAAATATAAAATTTCATGAGCTGAGGAGATAATGATGCAGTTACGTTCTAATTTCCACTTGCATATTTTTATTTTTTCTCTCCTAGTGATGATGAAATGAAGATGCATCTTCCAAATAAAAATAGGACGATTACGTCCCACTTATTTAATAAAATTATGAAAAAAGGTCAAATATAGGCCTTAATATTCAAGCAATTCTAGGTTTCATGTGCCTCCACTGTTGTAAACTTATTTTTTTGCTATTAAAGAAAATTCAATCAAGTTTGTTTCAAAATAGAAGCATCTGTTTTTCTGTAATAAGAATATCTAAAAAAAAAACCGTTTAAATCAAAGAAATTAAAATCAATCGGGCAGTACCTTCTGAACCCAAAATAAATTGATGGACATCAGGTCCGGAGGACATGCGTGGAACTTGGCAGTTTTTCTCTAGGACACCTCTGGGAGTGACCATTTTCACGTGGACCAACTGCAATTAAAACAAAAATCACTGTCAAAAAGATGGATGAGTGATTTTCATTGAAAGGGGCCAGGGGAAGTACTGATGTTTAAAAAAACACAAACACTGAAGTAAAGATGCAATTTCCGTGTTGCCATTGATAAATATTCAACTGATACATATGTTTTTACAATTAAATGAGTTAATGAGCTGATGTCATCAGTAGTTCTAGGACTTTTCCTGGTTTCTTAGCCAACATTTTCCCTTGGAGTTTTGTTGGTAATGATCTTTCACATATTGATTTAAGAATTTTTTGCAGTAAGAACTCTTTCCAAGGGGCACAGAACCGATACAGAGACAGAAAAATTAATAACTAAAGAGATAAATAGTGCTAACATATCAACCATCACACTAAATGTGTTCAATGTGCCTTACAATGATTCCCTGGCAGGCCAATACATTCAAAAGTCTCTCAACCCCCCTGAGAGGCATACAGAGATACTCATTAATGAAAGGTGTTTTCCTCTAGTATACTAATACTGACATGAACTGACTCTATCATTGCCAGGTGCAGTCGAACTTGTTTATACTGAAATCAGATATACTGAAATCCCTATTATACTGAAAGTTTTTTTTAAAAAACAACAGAATTTTATCTATATGAATCGACCGGTTAATCTGAACATAAGCCCACTTATACTGAAATATTTTTGGCCCGATGAGGACAGAACTCGCAGAAATTCACGGTCAAAAGGCTGGACCCAGCCACCAAGAAAACAATACCAAAAAGAGAGAAAGAAAGAAAACAAAAGTAAAAAAAACAACAAAAAACAAAAACATTGAAAACAAAGTAAAATGAAAACCAAAATCTGTAACGCAATGAAAGGCAGTTCCAAGTCCACCCTGTACAAAATGGCTGATGCAATTTTTTCTTTCAATTAATGTGTATAATACCCGAAGCACCATTATAGCATACTAAAATATCTCTACACAGCCATGTTATGTTATTATTGGTTATACTGAAATTTTCAACAACAAAAAAATGTTGAGTTTCAAAATAAGTGGGTTCAACTGTACTTATATTGCCTGAGTATGCTTCCGTTTTAATCTAAAACGCAGAATATTTCTCTTTTTACTCAATAATATTCCGTGTGTTGGATTTAAATGGCAGCATGGTGAGTAAAGCGTGAGAAGAGAATCTTCAGTGAGGAATCAAGGTCATACCCTACTATAGGAAATTGAACTGTGGAACCTTATGAACCTTTGAATTACTAGTTCCAATGTCTATCCCTGGACTCTGATTACAAACTTATTCAAATCAATAATTAACAAGAGGGCTAATAGTCAAAATAGTTTATTGCAGGAGGAGTAAAAAAAAAAGAGACAAAAAATCATTAACATAAGAAAATGTTTAGTTTAAAAGGAATTTATCAAACCAAAGCAACAACTCACCATGTCTTCAATATTGCCGTAGACATTTTTCTTCATACCTGAGGCTCTGGTCGCAACCCAGCCACCCAAAGTACTGAACTCTATGGAATCTGGTTCGTGTCCTGTGCAAAAGCCTCGGGTGGCAAGCTGTATTAAAAAAAAATGAGGAGCAGTGTTAATTACAAATAAGTTTCCTAAGTTTCAAAACTTTATTCATGAATGGTACTCTTATGCTAAGCTAATAAATGACTTTCAATAAGACAGTAGCAATGATCAGATTCCTAGGAGGGCATGATAAAGTTTGTTTAATAAACAGACCAATTTTGATTCTCCGTAATGCTTAGAAGGAACACAAATTTTGAATGGGTTGTTGTTGTTGTTGTATTGAATTTTACCCATGTCCACTACTTTGGTGATATCAGGGTTTTCTTAGAAAGCCTTGTAAACAGCCAAGGGTTCTTTTACATGCATATATTATACACATGGGACCTCTGATATTATAGTCCGTCTCCGATAGCACTTGGCACTCTTTATCCTAGCAGCTTAAGGATAGGGGGCAGACGGAAACGAGAAAATTAATTTGGATTTCAAATTCAAGCCTGCACGGGTTTGAACCAGGGACCTTTGGCTTGGTAGTTGAGTACCTTAACCACTGAGCTATCCGCTCCCTTTTGAATGGGTAAGAGGAAACTGAGTAGGAATGTTTGAAAAGAGAACAAAGATAATAAAAGCTGATATGAGATAGTTTTTTTTTTCTTCAGATAATAAATAATTCTATCTAATTGCATCAAAAATAGTTAAAGGTCATTAAAATAGTGCATCAAAAATGCTTAATATATGATTCAATGGAAGAATTTTAGTTTTTAGGTATATTTCACATAACAAGACAAGATATTTTTAAAAAGTCCTGGGTATAACATGAAATAGTTGACCTTCTTAATAATCTCATGGTTTGACATGTCACTTGAGAATTGAATGGCTAAAAAGAATTTTTTTTAAATAATTAAAAAGAGAGTAAACAAAAGAAATGAAAAGGCTGAGATGACAGACCTGTCTCTCCAAGTCCTGTCCGATAATTCCACCTTCTGCTCGCATTGTCATGTTCTTGGCATCCACCCACAATATTCGGTTCTGGCACGGAGAGAAACATTCAAAATGAACTCCTTAGGGATTCAAATTAAAGGGACAACAACAACGACATGGATCCAATGACCCAACTATTGAATACTAATACCACTAACTACCACTTGAATACACACATATAAAAAATGGCAAGAACATCTCAAAGAGCTTTGCAGAACAATAAACATAAATAGCATACAGGCATAAGCAAAATGAAAAAAAATGTAGAAGTGTAGTGCCTGCAATAACACCAATCCTACCACCACTACTGTTATGCCATCATCACAACTATTAAAATGATTACTACTTGAATACTGCTAGCATTAAAAAATAAAAAATTATGATAATGATAATAATAACAACAATAATAATAATAATAATAATAATAATAATGATGATGATAATGATGATGATGATGGTGATGATGGTGATGATGAATGATGATGATAATAATTAAATAGATAGATAAATAAATATAAGCCAACATTTGTATAGGCATGAATTCCAGTTATTTCAAGGGTCCAGCAGAAAAGAACTTTGGTTGCTTCCTATCCACATCAACCTACTAGGTGAAGGATGGGTCTCCTTAATATCAAAGCTAGCCTCACACTACCACAAGACAAGGCAACCTACGGACGTCCCTATATAATTCTACCTCATTGTGATGAAGAATTTTTATGTGGTTATCACAACGCTTCAAACCACATCTCATTATGCTAATTTCTATAGACCAATGAATACAATATTGTGCTAAAAAAATTGAAAGCCTCCTTAACCTGAAACCGCCTGAATATTTTTGCTTAGTGTGAACAACATTTCCGACATCAATTACTAAAGAAAATGTAGAGAAGTTTACGTGTATCAGTCCAGAAGTAATCATGCTTCTATTTCAACAGTAAGTTAATCATTTAATCTTTTTTTTTTTAATTTCAAAGACCTGCAAAATCTTGCGTTACTCCAGCGTAGGCCCAATCTTTTTCTACTGTTACCAGAAAATGCCTGTTAAGGATTAAGTTGGGAGTCCTTTAATGTTCTTAATTTCCTATTCTGGTACATGAATGCACTGAACATAAATCTTAATTATCTTGATTCATTTACAATAAATAATCATTTAAAAAAAAAAAAAAAAAGGAAATAAAGAAATCTTTTTTATTCTATTTTTAGAATCTTGGGGTTCATAACAAAAAGCATTTGCAAACTGTGGATTTTGTAAATTTTCTAGCAATGTTAAAATGAGTTATGCCGGCAAGCTCATATTTCCCCGAGGCCCTTGTTATAATATTGTGTGGGAATCAATAGGCCTTTGTTAGCAGTAGCACAGCATTGTGTGTATGTAACAGTAAATGAAAGTTGTCCAAATTTTATTATTTTCATATGGAATTGTGTAAACAAAATTATATGCATAGTTGGAGAAAAGGATTTACTGTTGTGTGCCAAATAACTGAGTATGTAGGATTCAATTATTGTGATAAGATAATTTTTCCAAAAACAACTTAAGTTATTAAAAAAATTCATGAGCAATATCACGATCCAGCCATGTGATATTATCCACTAAGTTCACAATAACAAAGTAATCTGATACAAAGAAAGAAATGCATCCATCCTTTAGTAAAGATCCAGTGCTGGGTATCTCATTTGGGCCCGTCCCACTACGAATGAGTTAGAAGCAAAGCCATCTTCTACCAAGGAAATGTTTTTGCTGCTCTGTGAATTTAATTTGTTATTTTGCACACATACTAAACTCCTAAAACCAATATATTTCATCTGATACGAGCAAAACAAAAGACTGGAGATGAACTTATTCTGTAGAAAATCATCTATCAAAAGCCTGTAGGACCCACCATTTGTGAGGTGTCTAGGGAAAGAATCATGCGTTTTTCCTCCACCGGACACATAACTGACTTGGAAACGTTGGTGCCACCTGAATCATGAATTGATTGAGAAACATTGTCAAACAATGATGATGATACATGCCAATAGAAACATAGGCAAAAAAAAAAAAATCAAGATTAAATAAACATCTTTTTTGCTTGTCCTTATCTATCTCTTTCTTTATTTAAATCTATCTAAATCACATCACTGACTTAAATAATAATAATAATAAATTAACACCATCACTTCATATAACCTTCCTTCCTATAAAGTTAAGATAATGAAATAAAATAATCCACAGGAATCAATGGTAACAGAGAAGATGTAAACAAACAAAGACTACAATATTTCATTCAGTATCTTCTTCTTCTTCTTCTTCTTCTTCAAATAAACTGACAAAACCTGTCTTATTTAAGCATTAGGCATTAGTACTGTGTTAGCTAACTAATTATATGAAGATCTAAGTGTTTCATGTTGTAGCCTATGTTTAGGAGTAAAACACTTTTGCTACTTCTAAAAGCTGCCTTCAATCTTTAAAGAAGAGAAAAAAAAACAAACAATTACAAATATATTTAGCTTGCTATGCTAAGGAAAAAAAAAGAAAAACAAAACAAAAGAAGCAAACTATAGCTTCTCTGGTCAAGCCTAGCTCTACCATTAGTAGCTTACCGCCAAAGGGAATTACACAGACATTATGCTTTGTTGCCATTTCTACAATCTTAACAGTTTCAGCATGGTTCTCTGTGAACACAAGACAAAAAAGTTATCAGATCACATGCATGTAGAATATGATCATCATTCATCTTAATTTCAACATGCAAATAATAACAAAAGACTTAACATAATTCTGTCTTTGAATATAAGTGAAACTTTCAAATACCCTGTTGTTGTTTTTTGTTATTATTTTTTTTTTTTTTCTTTTCCCTTTCTCGAGAAAAGCAAATTTCAAATTTAAATTTATAAAGTACAGAAATTTCATAGGTGCAAAAACCAAACAAACTAAGAGAAGAATGGTTGCAAAGGACAATTGTAAAAAGATGAGTAACTATGAATAACTTTATTCAAATCTAGAATCAAAGATTGTTTTCATTAAGAAAAAATGAAAAAAGAAGGAATGAAAGACGAAAGGAAGGAAAAAGAAGAATGAAATTAAAAGAAAAAATAATAATACAAAAAAAATGCAAAAAAATAAAAAAAATAAATAAATAAAATAAAATAAAATAAAATAAGGGAGAAGGACAAAAGTGCATTTTTACCTGGCCACACAACCAAATCTGGAACCCGCTCGTATTTGCCCTCTCTGAGGAGGAAAATTTCTTGCAGAGTTTGACCTGTTAAGTGAATGAAAAATTAAGACCAAAAGCATTGACATTCAAAGGATGAGCAATTGAAATGATATAAAAGGATCTCCATAAATAGCTATTGTTAATGCTTGAGACAAGGGGTAATCTTGCACCATGGGCGATTTACAATGATTTTCATAAAAATGGCAACCTTCAAAAAAGCGGGAGGCAAAATATTTAGCTCCAAGATATTCTGTTTCTTTGTATTTCGATCATTGGTAGAATCTTATTAATATACGAGCTGAATCGAAACTGTGATATTAGTTTTTAGCATTAGATACATGTCATCTTAAAAATCATGTTTTGATCCAATTATATTTTTATTTTTACTTTGTGTATGTCTGTAAGTTTACATAATAACTATAGATATATTTTGTATACACTATACGTACCTAATTCTTTTTTTAACTTCATGTCTATGAATCTTCTAATTTTATAATTTTAAACAAGAATGGGTCGGTACAAATTGCTCTCTATGAAAGGACAAAAACGATTATTATTATTATTATTATTATTATTATTATTATTGTCCTAAGAGGCTGAGTCACAGACATCAAAACCTGACCAAAAACAGGCCCCTCACCATGAGCTCTATACAGTCTGTCATGACAATCATCAGACCAAGCGATAGAAGTCTTTCTTAAGTCGTTCAAAAATGGCTCGTTTTTTAATGGCACTGGAATGTTGGCTACAGACATCTCAGGCTGTAGAAGCAAAAGCAAATAAAGATTGTTTTGTTTTTTTTAAATGCGCGCAAAAAAAGAATAAAGCAAAAAAAAAAGCCTCCAACCAACCACCCAAAGAAACAATAACTCATACCACATTTTTTAAACAATTGAACGAGATTTATCAAATTAAATTAAGAAAATCTTGAAATGTTCAAATGAAAACTCATGTCAAGCCTATAAAAGAGCATTTTCCAAATTAAAAAAAAGGCACTGTATCAATATAATAATATCAAATACATTAAGAATATGAAATAACCCCCTAGAGACAAAGACAAGAATCTATAGAAATAGAAAGGAAAGAAACGAACAAAAATCTAGTGATGCAGAAGGGAACAAACCTGCCACCTCTACGATTGAGCCGATTCGCCTCGTCCAGAAAGAAGAAAGCCCTCTTCCACCTAATTAATCATCAAATCTCTAAAAAGAGATTGAAATCAATTAGGTCTATCTAAAGCTCCCCCATCCTGAACTTGCAGTACTATTAGCTAGAATTGTCCCTGCGTGCACACATCAGATCTAATTAATTATAAACACAAGTTTTCATTCCTTCACAGATCTATTGAACGACAAGAACAATTACTATACAAAGAGATCGTCTAGAAACCAACATGGTTGATCGTGAGTAAATAGGGTTTGAGGCAGAGAGGTTTCAGATAAATAATATCAGTTACATTAAGAATATGAAATAACCCCCTAGAGACAAAAGACAAGAATCTATAGAGGGAAAGAAATGAAATAAATATAGCGCTGCAGAGGGGAACTAACCTGTCCCCTCTATGACAGCAACGATTCGCCTCGCCCAAGAAGGAGAAAGCAATCTTCGGCCTAATCAATTATTGAATCTCTAAAAAGAGATCGAGATCAATTAAGTCTATCTAAAGCTCCCCCATCCTGTACTCGCGGTATAATATAATATAATATAATATGATATAACAAAAATATAATAGTTTTTAACTTCTTCAAATGCATTTATGTTTCATTTGCTGCTGATAATGTTGTATTCAATGCAGTTTGTATCCTTGATTTTGTTTTGTGATATAATTAACATGACTTAGACAATTGAAATATATTTCTGCATTGTTAAAGTGAATTGTAACGTGCATCATAATCTGGTAAATACACACAAACTTTAATTTAACGATTACTCCATGAAAAAATGTAACCCTTTACTATGAATTGACTTATTTGAACCATAGAAGAGTTCCATTCCACACAACTGGCTTTGATTGTTTAGAGTGTAAAATGCAATGTCATACCTGAGATGGAGTTTTAAGGTCAGGGCTGACCCCCATGGTCTGAACCAACCAGTCCTTCATCAACGGTAACTTGCAACCACTGATTCGGTAACGCTCTCCGGTAAACTCTGCCACCCCATCTTTGTTGAGGAAGAATGTGGAATCCTTGTAACCCCATCCGTTCCATTTCACTAAGTCTTGCCTGTACAAAGATATTACAAAATTGTGGAATTAATGAATAATTTAGAAAGAAAAAAATTTCACATTGAGCTGCTATTGTGAATGCCAAACTATAGCTTTAATAAAATTGATATGAAGAAAATTGGAAAGAGATAAAAGGGAGGCAGGGTGGAAGATATCTTTAAAAATTTGAAAGAACAAAAAATATAGCTGATCACATAGCTAGAAAACATATACTTGGTTGAAATAATAATAAAAGAATGATATTCCCTATACTTGTGCAAAAAAAAAGAAAACAAAATTCTTTTAGATCTATTCTGAAAAAACAGGTGTCAGCCACTCTGCAGTGCCCCAGAAGGAGCAAAGCTTACTCTTGGAAACCACACCATAATGAAGGAAAACGAAAATGGCAAATCTTATCAGGGGGTGAGGAAATGATATTGTTCCACTAAATGGACAAACTACGTGCAAAGAATATACTAGTCATAATTATAAGAAATTAAAAAGACGTGATAAGGCTTGTATCCAATTGTGGAACATTAAGAAGATTGCTGGAGAAGGAATAATACAATTATTGCTGTACAGTATCATGTTCAAGAATTATATAGTAGGCACTTTTTATATTTTTCTGTAGGCCTTAACACTTCTGTAGACCTTAGCACTTTGGTAGGCATTGGCACTTTTTTGTGTGTTTTTTTAGACATTGACAGTTTTGTATGCCTTGGCACTTTTGTGAGCCTATAAAATAGGCAGAAAAAAAGAAAGAAAAGAAAGAAAGATAAAGACAAATACCAGTGTCAAAATTAGAGACATTGTTTAAAATTGAAAGATAACAGGAAAACCAGAAATGTATGTCCAATTGTGTATAAAATCTCATTGCTTTACAACCTCTAGTCAAAGTTTCCAGTATAAAATCTCATTGCTTTACAACCTCTAGTCAAAGTTTCCAGTATAGCGTATAAAGTCTCACGCAAATGTTATTACATGTACGCAAATTACAAAAAAACTATAGACCTTCTGGGATTTAGCTTGTGGTATCTAAAGAGGGCTGTGAGACCATTCCACACTTATTCGGGATAACGAATAAAGTATCTCTAAATAACGGAAGAAATGTCAGATTCTCAACCCCCATCGACCCTCTCCCTTCCCCTTCCTCAACTAGGGAATTTTTAACTAAAATTATCGTAGTAGCGACGGCAAAAACAAAAAAAAAACAAAAAAAAACCAAAAAAAACTGACACAACTCTAAGCAGCGCAGATCCTAGCATTACTCTCTCGGGTCTCAAAGCAAAAACATTCCCTGTTATTACTATCAATGCATTAAATCAGATAAATTTATTGTCATGCCCGCGACCGACCGGGTTGAAACTGAAAATTGCCCAGTAGTAACCCACATTAAAATTACACATTCATCCCTATTTATGTTGGTTTAAGACCAACAAAGATTCTCAATCTAATCATTTGAGTACAATGTTCTTCAGTTGGAACAATATAAAATTACTCTCTATACTTAATCTATACTAATAAAAGCGAACGATTGAAATAGCCCATTATGATTGGCCGCGAATGATTGAAAATAGCCCATTATGATTGGCCGCGAACGATTGAAATAGCCCATTATGATTGGCCGCGAATGATTGAAAATAGCCCATTATGATTGGCCGCGAATGATTGAAAATAGCCCATTATGATTGGCCGCGAATGATTGAAATAGCCCATTATGTTTGCCCGCGAATTATTGGAATAGCCCATTATGATTGACCGCGAATGATTGAAATAGCCCATTATGATTGGCCGCGAATGATTGAAATAGTCCATTATGATTGGTGGAGAAAGTAAGTATCGACAAAGAATGTGTATCGTATCGGTCTTCAAGCTTTCAAGACTGAAAAATGTCTTCAAAACGCCGAGAGATAGTTTGCTCCTCTGCATTATAAGATTCAATACTCAGTAATCTATAAAATATCGTGCAGATTCTTTTGGCTATCATGGCACCAAGAAAAAGAAACAGACTTTGATCAGCCGAATAACAAGTCTCCTTCAACCGTATATCTAGTTGAAGCACTATAACTTATAAGATCCGCTCTATAAAATTATCCTTCCCTCATTT
Organism: Aegires albopunctatus; assembly: GCA_032466395.1. Lineage (NCBI taxonomy): Eukaryota > Metazoa > Mollusca > Gastropoda > Nudibranchia > Aegiretidae > Aegires > Aegires albopunctatus. Next base: position 782 of record JASKDV010125854.1, on the reverse strand, counting down.
TTTTGTTCCTAATTTATAAACAATTTCATTCAACCGTATGGGACGAGGAGAGAGGCTTGTCAAAAAATTATCAACGCCGTGTTGCGGTTAGGAAGCAAGGTCAGCATAATTATTCGGGAAGCGAGACACCGAATGAAATCCGATCCGATCCGAGCCGACTCCAACTCGTAAATAGCACGACATGTACTAGTATTTGGATTAAGACGCTCCTTGATACTTTTATCCTAAGCAATTTATACCTTGGCTTTCTTTTAAGACCGGTTCAATATTAAACATTAATTTGTTATAAAGGGACCATACTGCATCCTAGGTGTTACATAACAATGTACTACATTCAACAAAAAAAAAGGAAAAAAAACAAAAGAAAGAAGAACGTTGAAGTCGAAAGTGCACGAAGCTTGGCGGCTGTTTGCCTATTCATATATTCAGGGATGGTCAGGTGTGGTATTACGCCTACACTATATTATTAAAATACATGAATTTTAATTCATACTGCCTGGCCCAACCATGCATACAAAACAAGTAACAATTATTATTGTCTCCTTACGCAAGCGATACGTTTCGGAAGGTAAAATCTGTAGATTATGGAATAACAATAATCTTACAAAATTCCAAAAGTGTGATTAGCGTTATTTTCAGATTGCATTAATAAAAAGTTCGTCCATGTATCAATATCACTTTGCACATATTGTAATTTATTGTTATTAAATAGATAATAATAATAATAATAATAATAATAATAATAATAATAATAATAATAATAATAATAATAATAATAATAA
>JASKDV010125743.1:0-14225 GCA_032466395.1 Aegires albopunctatus | reverse complement strand
AAGTAAGCGGTTTCCCTGCGGCAGCCCTAGGACGGGCACATTGTTTATTGGGGCAGTTCTAGGATAAAAAGAGTTAATAATAGTAATAATGATGGAGATGTAGATTATAATGTTAACATTGATAATGTTACTTACTATGTTTTCTGTATAAGCCAATGGGTTGTGAAGGAGGACTAGCTCCATAGGGTGTGAGGGCCCTCACCCTGAATCTGTAATCATCAGATGGACTGATGTCTGGAACCCTGTACCTAGTAGTGGGAATACCACTAACCAATGGGCGCCATCCTTCCACTTGGGGATTTTCATATCTAAACATATTAGCAAGAATATTCTTTGATGTATTGTATGATTATAATTTTCAAAAATTATACATTATTCATCATTATTAATGATTTCCATAATTATCATAATGCATTTTTTATTTTTAAACATAATATGTGATGTATAGACATTTTTTCATCTTTGTTAATACATTTGATTCCAATGGTAATACAAATTACCAGGCATTCATAATGGCAGAGTATAATATGTGGATAGGTCTTGAATAGAACTTTGATTTCATGTAAGTTATATTGTGATGATATCACTTAGCCTATGTAAAAGATATAGTGTTGTTTTTCGATAATAAGTTAGATATTATCATATACTAAGTGTATGCACAATTCATTGTAAATCAGTCAATAGAATCAAGTTACCTAGTGTCTGTTTATCCGTCCGTCCTCAAAACCGGTGAAAATGGCTCTCCATCTTTGATTGCCATTTTCTCAAAACTCAGTTTTCCGACCCATCCCCATTTTGCTCGTCATATCTTTGTAATGTAAATTCTGATCTTCATAAATTTGGGTAATTTAGGCTTTCACTTGATACTCCTAACTCAAAACCCATAATTGCGGCATATGTTCCGATTAGAAGAAACAAGTCACAAATTAATGTCATATTATGTCAAAGATGAATTTTATATCATTATGACCATCTTATTTATTTCTTCAATGAAGTTTATGGATGGAAAGCATTGAGACTCACTCAATCATGTAGAGCAAGGGTGATTCACTGCCAGTAAATGGTGGAACTTCAACTTTCCTCCACTGAAGTCTGACAGATTCCAACTCAGGGTCATACTCTCCAATTTCCAACCTGTCCACAGGTGTATGAGTCAAGGCTGAAAAATTGTCAAATTGTGAATAAAAAATTAAAATTACAAGAAGAATTGATTCTTTACCAAAAAAAAAAATAACATGCCTTAGCATATTTCAATAAGATAAAAGAAAGAAATAAGTTTATTGAATCATAATTTTACATCATAATAGCAGTAAAATCAAATGTCAAGTATGCTAAATTTATTCCAATGTAGATTATAAAGTACCACCTCATACTTTTTTGTGAGATTATCAATATTTTTTTATTTCCTTCATTATTTTAAAATTACAAAAAAGCTTCCAAAAAAAAAAGATGTGAAACTAAATTAAGAAAATAAGGCAATAAATGATATAGAAAAGGTAATTTTGGTACTAACCCAATGTTCTAAAGATAGATGTAGCAGGACTTGGTTCACTAAGCAAACCCTCTCGAGATTCAGCTCTAACCCTGAATCTATAATCTTGACCTTGTTCAAGATCTCGCACCATGAAGTGGGTATTTGGAACTCGACGAGCCAATTCTCTCCATCTGAAATTATAAAAAAATTATGAACCTCTGAAAAAAAAACACCGTATGAAAACAAAATAGGATACCATTATAAAGCATACAATTTATAGAATTAATAAGTACATTATGGTACAAAGAAATTACTTTAAACTAGACTCACTTATCCCTGCTAAAAGGATTTGCCTAATATCACTCAAAAGAAAAACAATTGCAACATTATTTTCTCACATAATACCTACTTAAAAAAAAAAGGAAATGATTTGACATTAAAAATTATTTCTATTACAAAAAAATGAAAAATATCAAATAATAGATACCTGTTAGATGGAGGTTCCTGCATTTCAATCATGTACATGAGGGGCTCCTCATTGCGATCGAAAGCAGGAATGTTAACTCTGTTCCAAGCCAGTCTAGCTGTGTCCTCATCAATTTCCGCAATGGTAGGGCGAGACACTGGTACACCAGTGAAAGCTGTAGGAGATAAATTGATAAGAAATCAATACAAACTTAACATTCTTAACAATATAATTATTACACTCAAAATTTTAAAGAAAATGACTGCAAAAGTTGACAGTTTGGCTACATTAGGCTTTTCTTTGAGGATTGTTGACTAATCAAACAAAGATTGATCTTCTTCTAAATTCCAATGAAAGATCAGTGATTTTTTAAAATTCATAAACAATATTTTAGTCTTCTTAACATTTGTCTTTGACCACAATAAGTAAGAACAATTTCATTTCTCTATTTTCAACAATTTCCTTTACATCTAGAACATTTCCACCTTAATGTGGATGACTAAAATTCAAGAAAATGGTTTGAATAAGAATAGAACATTTCTCACCTTTAGCTCTGGGAATCCACAGTGGATCTGTCGGCTGGCTAATACCATAAGGTGTCTGAGCTCTCACTCTAATATTGTAATCTCGGTTTGGCTCTAGGTCTGACAAATACAAGCTTGGCTTTTTGATGCGACTTGCCAGAGGCACCTGGAGAAATATGATTACGTATGTGTTGTGTATGCTATGATCGCACGGTAAATTAAAAAAAAAGCAAGTAATGAAATCTTATTGATAAGATTATCCTTATATTAAAATAATAGAAAAGTTGATGATTTGCTACCCATTCTTCTTTTTCTTTTTGGCAGAAAATCTATTGAATAAGATCTTTTCGTATTCTTGTATTAAATATCAAGTTCAAATGTTTTAAACATAGAAGAAGTTGCCTTTTTATCTCCTTTTTTTTTTATTGTTGTAAAATCAGAATACATTTATAATCAATGTTGGTATATATCTACCGCTTGCATAAAAAACACAGTTAAGTTTATTGAGTATAAAGAGAAAAATACTGCATTTGTGATGTAAATGGTAGATATCAAATGGAACTAATAGATTTACTTATTGCCAATATCAAACAAAAATCTATAAATGAATTAAAATGATGACTTTGGGAATCTAAAGAAATTTCTTGAAGCACTTGCAATTATGCTTTCAGCAACTCATTATTGAAAAGCCCAAACAGAAACAAAAATCACTTTCAAGAGGTTCAATTGGTGAATAACTGAGCATTTTTAAAATTTGATAATTGAAATAATTAATTAACCGCCGTTTAAGGGTATATTCGCATACCCATTCTTCGCTTGGTAATTTCTGAGCTTCCACTCGGTATGACACAGGAGGCACTGAAGTTGCTCTTCTGTAAGGAATCTCTGCTGGTTTCCATCCAAGCTGAATTGTTTCCTTTCCAATGTCTGAGATATAAGGTCGACTTTGTGGCAGGACTGGACGACCTAGCCATTTGAGTATTCAAAGAATTGCAGAAGAAGGGTAAAGATAAGAAGTCCAAACAAAGATTAGTGAACATCATACAATTTTTACATGACTTGATGCTAAGCTATAATCTAATAGGTCATAGAGTAGAGACTTCTATATAGTTTGTGATAGGATGGGAAAAGTTGGGTTCGCAATCAGATGTAGGAAATTTGAAAAGTAATCTTTATGTGAACAATTAATTTTCATTGAGCCATGCAACTGAGTTCAACATTTCTAAATCATAGCATAAAGACATATTGGATGCTTTCTGACCATTAAATATAAATTACTTATAAGACATTATAACATGACATGAATTGGTTTTCATTCATGCTAATTTTAACATTACATTTCATATATGAATGTTAACTTACTTGGAATTTGTGAGTCCTTTGGCACAAAATCACGCTCTTTTGGTACTGAAATATTTTACAACACAAAAATCATAAAACACTGTAAATAACCACAATGGTTTTCTATTCAGTTAAAGTCCATTATACTATGTTGTTATATAATGTAGATTACCTGCTTTTATTTTTTACCTCTATTTTATTGCAATAAACAAAATGCATCCTTGTAAAAAACCACCGTTCTTGTCTAAATTTATTTCAGTTAATATACATGGATTATTAAACTAATAATCAAGGGAAATTAATTCATGTCCATCACTCATATATGCATTTGTCCTTGAGTGATTATAGGTTTTGAACTTTAAAAAAAAAAACCAAACAATTCTTTTATTTTAAATCATACAAAAATATTCTCTACAAGATATATCTCAACCACAAGTTTTGGACTTTTCTCTTCCTGTAAATTTACACAATAGTTTCAAACCACCTTAAAAACCAAAAGTAATTTTGAAACAATTTTAAAATACCTTCTCTAGGCAAGAGAGAGCATGGCAAGGAGGGTTCACTGACTCCATAACGATTTTCTGCCCTGACCCTAAAGTTGTATTCTTTGTCAGGTTTAAGACCATAGGCATAGTGAGTTGTTGCTTCAATATTGCCGTCCAAGCGCACCCATCGCTTCCCAGGTTGTTCCCTGGCTTCAATGACGTAGGTGATTTTCTGGGCATTAGCTGGAAGTATGGAAGTGGGTGCTGGCATCCAAGAAAGTTTGGCTGCATTGGGTTTCACTTCAAGGAGTGTTGGTTTATCAATGGGCATTGATGGAATCATATCTGTCAAAATAGGATTAAGAGATTTCGAATTCATTGTCATGGTAAAACACAGAAACTGTCCTTTTGCAGTACCTTTTTACTTTCTCATAATATAGAGAAAAAACTCTGTTGTTTTAATTGTTCATTTGTTACGACAACAGACTTTGAAATTTCAATAATGCCTCTTCAAAATGTTGTTTGCATATGTACAAACAAAATATTCCAGGTAGGATGAGGAAATATGTTATGTGTTTTTCTTGAGGACTCAATACTAAATTCACCTCAGCTATATCTATACCCCTTTTTCTTAATTCTAACATGCATCATCTCTAGTATAAGTATGTAAATTGGAATGCATATATAGTTCTAAAGGATTTTGATGAAAAAAAAGTAGTTTTGATCGAAATATTACAAATAAACAACAAACAATGCCCTTTCACGCCTTCAGTGCCAGCAGTAATTCATCCCCTGTGCCAGACCTAAATCGTGGCTTTTTAGTCTTTTGCAATAAAATGCTAATTACACCATTACAAAAAGAGATAGAGCTATGAAACTTCATACATATAGACATACATATGAATACAGAAGCTACAAGAAGACTTACAGAAACCATGAGAGGACATATAGAAAAAAACCCTATGTGAAATAGGCCCGAAACTGTTCAGGGCACATGGTGCTGAAGGGGTTAAAGTATCAATGGCGAACTTTTCTTTCACAAGACTGAATAAAATGTACCTTCAGGTGCCATGGATCTTGATACAGATCTTCTTGGTGATGCAGAAGTAGTTTCTCTGAAAGCTTTATAGCCAAGAGCAGGTGATGTAAATCTTGGCATCGACTGACGTGTTCGTTCATCTAAAAATACAAATTCAACATTCTAATATTAAAACTCTAAATCTGATACAGTGCAAACATTCATACAATCAAACAGTGTATCAATATTCATTCCCATAATGCAGAAATTGGCCGACGATAATGAAAATGATCTGATCAGGGAATGTTTTAGGTAAGTGATATTTTGAAACATTTTAATCTGTATTATATATAATTCCGAACTTTATGACATAGCGTTCACGTTGTCAGGATAGGCTCCCAAAGTACACAACAAAAGTCTCTGAAACTTCACAGGTAGTTTTGACGAACATCAGATTGTGTTATAGGCATATAATCAATTTGATTAGTGGTTCCTTTTATTATTCCATCTGTCAAAAATCTTAGCCGAGGCTATATCCATCCCATTTAAATCGACGTGGATCTAGATCAGAATGAAAATCGTAATGTAGGTGTAATATGCTAATCAATCCTATACTTCTGTTGTAAAGCAAGTCTATTTTTTGTTTTGTTTTTTTGTCAGTGTGTACTTGTATTTTACATTTAAACACAAATCGGAATAACAGTCAGCCAAGATTTAAAGAGTTTAAAAGAGTAAAATCTATTCAAAAATTAAATAGCCTCTCCTAGCTCACAAACCTTGAACAGTAAGCCGTGCAGCACAGCTAGCTTTCCCAGCCTCATTGAAGATAGTGCAGGTGTACGTTCCTTCATCAATGGTATCACATGATTCAACAACCAAAATTGCTGTATGACCCTCTCTACCAATTTTGTATTTGGTTCCCCACTTCAAAGGGACACCATCTTTTTGCCTATGAAATTATAATGAGTTTTACTTTTGATAAAATTTCAAGTATTTCAAAGCAAGAGTTAATGAGATAAAATGAATTCTATTTTATAAATTTGAGCAAGTATATTATTAGCCGCAAGAAGCAACAAGAGTAGCCCTCATGTCTCCTCTAAGATCAAACAGGTTAGGAGGATGAGGTGAGGTGAGGTGATCATAAGCTAGTTCATTAGTGTGATTGACAAAATAGCATTGTCATTAACTTATGCAAAGTAAATTATTGGTGCGAAAGAAAGGTAAAGAGAAGTGGAAGGAGAAAAGGGAAGCTAAGGGGAGGAAAGGGGAAGAATTGTGTAAGTGTGTGTATGTGTGTGTGTGGTGGGGGGGGTGTATAGGCGGAATAAGAAGGGGGAGGAGAAAATTTTTATTTGGTACAGAAAGACATTAAAAAGCATATTTCCCAAAGGTTCAGCTCTATTATTTATGTATTCTATTTCTTTTTTGCTGTTATTGTTTTTGAGCTCTAATTTTTCTTCAGCTTAACATATTATCTCTCACTATGCTTCATAGTTCAAGTAAGCAAAATATGTTAAAAATAGACCTATACATTTTATTTTATTTTTAAAAAGAACTACATTAATTTTTTGTTATCAAAGAAACCTTTTTACTTCAACCATGAAAGGATAAAAGAAATCAATAACAACCCACCATTCAACCTCAGGTTCAGGAACTCCTATGACAATACATTCAAATCTTGCCATTCTGCCAGGAAGGACCTTGGTATTTGGCATGCGTCGAGTGAATGATGGTGGGAATGCATACTTGGAGGTGTCATAGTCCAGGTTGGTGCTGAAATCAATTTATTGTAAAGCAATGAGAACAATCTTCAAAGATTATATCAATAATCTTATGATCACAAAGAGATAGTAAACTTAATCCTTTAAAAGCTATTCAAACAATTTAATGAAAAGTCATGATTAGAGATATAGGCCATATACGATATATAGAAACATTTTCAACTGAATCAAATCAGATTAATCAGCGCTGAGAATAGATTGAATAAATTTGCAGTTTTCGTTTAAAAATCTTTTCTGTACATTTGCATCTATTTATTTCATTTCTGCTATTATCTTCTATTTTGCTTACATCATCTTAATATTCTTTTATTGTTTTACGACAAAAAATGTATCATATGAAAAAGTGCTTACTTATATGTCCTTGATTTCAAGAATTGCTCTGATGGTAATTCTTTAACAGATAGTTCCACAGCACATGAAGAATCACCTGCTCTATTCACAGCCTTACAAGTGTAAACACCTGCATTTTCTGGTATGATATCTCGTACAGTGAGGGAATATTTCTGGCCCGCTTTGCGACGGATTGTTCTGCGTCTTGATTCCTATTGTCATTGATAATTAATAATGTATCATATCCCATAAATTTTTCCTATATAGAATGAGCAATAACATGGATACAAAAATTTAATTAAAATGTTTAAGTCTGAATGTACACTATTTTATGAATTGATAAAGGGCAACATCTAATTATCTCAATTAACTATCCTTTTTCATGTAGGATATAAATCAATATAAAAACAGAAGAGCATATTAATTCATTTTGCGAGCTTTAGTCAACATATTTGTTCCAGCCATTAACTAATGAATTATCCATATTATCTTCTTCTTCTTCTTCAAATAAACTGACAAATCCCCCCCCAAAAATAAATAAATAAATAAAAAAACCAGAAGGATATTTTGTGGTATGAGATATTGGCTTATTAATTGTATGAAGATCTAAGTATGTCATATCAGACAAAAAAGGAATGATTGTAACTTTATCATTTAAAAAGTCTCAAACTGAAAAAAGGAATTATTGTAACTTTATTGTCTAAAAGCCTCATATTTGTCAAGTGTGGTAACATATGAATAGAATTCAATGTGTTAGAAAAAGGAGAAAATGTAAGGTCACTCACATGCAATTCTCTTCCATTGAAAAACCAAGATACTTCTGGGTCTGGAACTCCAGAAATGACGCATTCAAATGTCACCTCCCCACCTTCATTAACTTCTGTGTCAGATGGTCGCTCAAGGAACAATGGACGATCACCCCTCTTTGTCACATCTTCTTTGACGGAAAGGCGTGCCTTACACATGGCATCACCACAATCATTCTTGAGTTTACAAATGATCTCCCCTGAATGCTCCGGCTGAACACTCCTAAATGGTGATAAAGACGAACACGCTATTAAACTTTATGAAAACTCAACATGAATTATGAATTGAAGAAAAAACATAGTTTAATGAAAATGGGAAGGAGAAAATAAAAGATCAAAGAAAGCAATGCTTAGCCTTGAAATTTGAAATTCCAATAAATAAAAAATTATAACTGAAGTCATAACAACATTTTACAAATTAAGCAAACAGAGATAGAAGACTGGCAGAATGATGTGATAAAGTGAAATTTTTCATTTATTTTTAAAAAGAACATTAATTATTATTCTTAATTGCTCTACTAATGCAGTGACTGAAAGCCAAATTCAAATTTTTATCTTTACAGAATCAAATTCAAATACTGTCTTGCAAATTATAAATAACATAAACTGTAAATGGATTCAATGAATGCATTATTCAAATAAGTTTTACCGGAAGGCAAGCATGACACTGTCATCTTGTCTACGAATCAAAAGCTCAGAACTGTTTTCAACTTCTTTGCCATTGAGAAGCCAAGTAATTGTAGGTTCAGGTTGACCATCAATGACACAGACAAACTCAACAGGAACTCCTTCCACAGCTTCAATGTCATAGAATTTGGTACAAAAAGCAGGAGCCACATGAGCATCTGGAATTTTCTCTTTCAAAGCTGAAATTGTTGAAACGTACTATATTAGAAAAATGGATCCCTTTTTTTTTTTTTTTAAGTGGAGATGTGATTGTTGGTTGGTTATTTTTTGTCAGATTATCAAAACATAAATCTAAAACTTTAATTTTGAAAAGAATTTGAAAAAAGTAAAAGTTGCTAAAAATGAATGCCTTAAAAATGGAAAAATACTTACCTCATGATCATGATGTTAGAGAAAATATAACAATCATGAGCAGCATAAATGATAAGAATCAATCTATTCTTTTAAGTTTGTTCTCAATTCTAGCAATATTATTATCTGTGAAAATCTTCAATGTATCACACCTATGTTAATATAGTCAGAATTCACCAGAATAAAAAATGCAAAATTGTGAAATGTTTTATCAAATGTACATGCTTGCTCTTATTGTTGTATCTCACCAAGTACATTGAGAACAGCCTCAGACTTAGCTTCTCCATGAACGTTTTTGGCTAGACATGTGTATCTTCCGCTGTCGTCTCTCTCCACAGTCTTGATTAGAAGTGAGAAAATATCATCATGAAAGTTCAAGAGCTCATATCGATCATTTGGAATGACCTTGTGACCATCTTTGAACCTGAAGATAAGGTAATAGGTGGAAAGAGATAATTTCTTCCAAAGGCTGAATTATTCATTATTTATCTTGATTCAATATTCACAATGTGTATATACCACAATGTATGAGATTTCTCTATGTATTGAAATTGCAATTATGCCTTTTCCCTTACAATTTCTAATTTAATTCAAGATTATTATTGATGCTTACACTTCTGAACAGATGAAGTAAAGAAATAAAGCAATCTCAGGAAAGATATAGATGGCAAAAATTATCATGCTGAAATTTTGGTGAAATTATGCACCACTAATTGTACTTGAGCGAGAAAGATTATTCTAACTGTTAATTCCCATATGCTATCAATAAACACATTTCCCAATGGGTCAATAATATTTATATTATCTTATAAAATTTTGAGTACATTTTGATCCTACAGAAGTTAAGATAACATTATATGAGAAAGTAAGGTTTACTGCTTAATCACTGAAATAGACATGAAAGTTGGGATGATCTCTATAGTACCTACCATGTAATTTCAGGGTCTGGGTAGGCCGATACCCGACAATCAAAGCGGGCAAGGTCACCCAATTCAATAACACAGTCATCCATACTTTCAATAACTTGTGGGGCAGCTGGAGTGCGGTCCCTTCTTTTAAAGTCTTTTTCTTCAAATTCTTCTTTAAACTTAGTTTTCCTTGCACTAGTTCGAGAATCTTTAACCTATGAAGGAAAGTAATGAAAGGGAAAATATTGTTTAAAATGAAAGAAAACAATGTATTATCATCATTACAAGTAAATATTGTACTGCAATTGTATTAATGATTAACCAAATTCATATGTATTTGCCATAAGAATAAGTCATTGTATGATTATCTAAGTATGGCACTATGTAATCTACATTTAAAGATATCGACAGATTCACTACTTTTAATGTCCAACAGCAACCTAATCCATAATCTTACAGTGTGGGAAAAACAGATGTCCACATCATCAATAACTATGGTTATCAAGAAAATTTTGCACATTAAAAAAAATGGAGATAATACTATTACTCTCCAATTAATAGATATCTATTTTAAATTTAAACCTATTAGAATAAAATAACATTTTTGAGACAAAGTATGAGCATAAACCAATGAAATAAATTTGAAAAGAAGTGTGAAATGCAAACCTCAGTTTTTTCTTCCTTATCAGATTCTTCAGATAAAAGAACTCTGGTTCCGGTTGTCTTGACTTCAACAACTTCTTCCTTATCCTTGAGAGTTCCGCTTAAACTTTCTGTCTCTCTTTTCTCCTTTCTTTCAGGAACAGTGACCTCCTCAGAAATGTCTTGAGTCTCTCTGACCTTTGCAAGTGGCTCTGAGATCAGATGTTCACCTTGTTTCTCAGCAACAGAAACTTCAGCTGAGAGTTTAGAACCAAGAATGTCTTTCTCTAAAGCTTGAACTTCCTCGGTCTCTTCTTTTTCTTCTTTGTACTCAGTTTTCCTAAGTTTGAGGTCAGCAGGGATTTCAACTTCAGCTTCCTTTTCACTGATTTCTTTCCCTTCAATCAATGGCTTGGTATCTTCTTTTGTGCTGGGTTTAGAGACTTCCGCTTCAGTGGGAATTTCAGTTTTGACTTCCTCACTGACCTTAGGTGAAATTTCAGCCTCAGCCTCCTTATCAATTGGTTTACTAATTTCAGGTGATATTTCAGCCTCAAATTCTTTTTCACTAGGTTTACTGATTTCAGGAGATATTTCAGCCTCAGCCTCCTTTTGAATCGGTTCACTGATTTCTGGAGATGTTTCAGCCTCGACTTCTTTTTCCCTAGATTTATTGGCTTCTTGGGAAATTTCAGCTTCAAACTCCCTTTCCTTCGGTTTGCTGACTTCAGGAGATATCTCAACTTCAGCCTCTTCTTCACTTGACTTTCTGACTTTAGATAAAACTTCTGGTTCAGCCTCTTTCTCAATAGGTTGATCCACTTCTTGGTCAGCTTCTGCAACCTTTTCAGCTTTGGTTTCTTCTTCTTTCAATTCCTTTTCTTCAGCTTTCTCTTTAGTTTCAGGTACTACCTCCTCTGTTACTTCTTTTTGTTCTTCTTCACGATCTTCTTCTTTTGCCTTTGTTTCTGGTTTTTCTTTTCTTACTTCCTCCTCTGCTTTGATTTCTTCCTTTGTCTCTTTCTCTTCTACAATGTCTTTGTCAGTATCTTTTTCGCTAACTTTTTCTTTCTCTTCAGTAGGTGCTTCTACCACTTTCTCCTTAGACTCTTCTTCTGATGGTTCAGGAATTTTCTCCTTACGTTTTTCTGAAGGTTTGGCTTCTTCAGTTAGAGTTTCACTATCTGTTAAAAGAACGGGTTGGAATGTAAAATTGAGAGAATATAAAATCAGAAATTTATGTTTATTTCATAAATTACAACATTCTCTATTGGTCTTAGCACACCTTTAAATTAATGAAGAAAAAATTAAACATCTAAAAGTTTATTATTCTGTAATACATTATAAATGCAGGGATAATATAAATGATCAATACTACACCTTGATCAATATAATGGCCTAATTTCTCTGACTATTGGAATATTATAGTCCCAGTCCTAAAAATAATTATGCACATAACAATTCAGGTAATCTATTAGTGGAATAATTGGCTATCAAAAAGATATAAAATGTACTTTGATTTTTTTTCCACATTTCCAACACTTTTTTTTAGGTTGTCATACCAATTATATGTACCTTTAATCAAAATGTGTATCAAAATTATGTTAACACTTTCATGGAAGAAATGGGGGGGATAATCAAAATTTATTTCATTTATAAAATGTTCATCACATTAAGTTGCATTGTGGCAAAACGGTTAAATCGTTGGACTCGCATGCGAAAGGTCGCGGGCTCGAATCTCATTGGAGACACTGTGTTTAACTCTTGGGCAAGGTTATTTACACAAATTGCCAACGTTTGCGGTGCTGTTTTTACGGCTGACGCTCAGTGACAGTAAATACCAAAAGTCAAATTTCCCTTCTGGGATGAGTAAGTGGAATTTAATTTAATATACTGGATGTTTTTGACTTGTTCACATCTTGTTAAACACATAAAATAACCAGTGATCAACAGTACAACTAATTGCAATTTTTTGCATTGATCTTAGTTTTTGTGATTAAAAGAATGATGTACTATGTATACCTAATATTTAAAAGATTTTAGATATATTACATATATTCTTCCTCTGAGATAATATATATATATATATGATGACTTGAATTTTGACACATCCTGAATTTGTAAGGTCGAAAGTTGAAAAAGTATTACTATCTACAGGTTACACTAACTATAAACACCATATTGTACTACATCAATGGTGGGTAAGAACTTGTTGTACTACATCAATGGTGGGTAAGAACTTGTTGTACTACATCAATGGTGGGTAAGAACTTGACTACGGGGTAAGGAAGGGCCTCATAAAGATATTACATAGATGCCCTTGAGTAATGGTCGTAGAGCAGGTTTTGGGACAGGGTGGGGGGCTGAGGTAGTAACATTTGGTTTTTAAAAAGAAAAACAAAACAGAAAAAAACATTCAAGCTCTTGTAGGCCTACTCCTTTGCCAGTAGTTTCGACGAGAATACAAATTGGTAGCTTAACATTCTTAACGTTCAGTTTGTAATAAGTTTTACACTTGTCAGAATACAATATATGTATAATAATTTTATGAACTGGCAGTAATGAGGAAATTAAAATTGAATCACATCTAGGGTCTCTGTGATTTAGCTGCCAGTGTTCGAATCCAATACATTCGGATACGCTCAACTCAGATAGCCTACCCACTTAGCCATTCATCGATGAAACCCCGGTCTTATTTAGCCTATTCCATCTGAAAAGCCTTGCCTTCTTCAAGAACCACGAGTTCCACATCAATGGAGTCACTTCCGTTATCGTTAGTGATGGTCACAGTATAGATGCCGGCGTTACTAGCAGAGACTTTGCCAAAAGTAACAGTACTGACTCCGTCTTCCAATTGGACATCTACGCCACGAAAACCAGAGATGAGTCTCTTTTCGTCCTTAGTCCACTTGACTCTGGGTGTGGGTAATCCTCCTACCTCACACTGTAGTTGGGCTGCGCCAGACTCTATAGGAAGTAATTAATGTTTACTTTGATATTGATATTGTTACAGGTATCGGTGGGAGAAGGGTAGTGTGGAAACAATCATTCAACAATACATGTATCGATAATACTAAGGGACTACACATGCGGCCTGAAGGGAGGGATGAAATGGATGGTGGAAATGAGGGAGGAAGATAGGAAGTGTATATGTGTGAGTGTGTGTGTGTATATGTGTGTGTGTGTGTGGGTGGGTGAGAGTCAGAGACAGAGACAGAGACAGAGAGAGGAGAGGGGGAGGGAGAGAGAACTGACAGTAGAAAGACAAAGAGAAGAACTGACAAGAGACTTACGGACAGGCAGAAGGACAGGCAGAAAGACAGGAAAACGGACATATTCCAAAGATATATACAACAAGATATCTGACATTAAACAAAAAAAAAAAAAAAAAAAAAAAAAAAAAAAAAAATGC
>JASKDV010125633.1:0-14226 GCA_032466395.1 Aegires albopunctatus | reverse complement strand
GAATCGGCCGGCGCCGACCTGTCTGTGATCTCAATAAGCCGGCATGCCGGCTGTAGCCGGCAATCTTGCATCCATGCTGCAGCTCTACCAAAGGGACGTCAAACGAACCCAAAAATCTAACCTGAAAAACCTGGTCCTATTTTAGTCACTTATAAATATTCTAATCTATTTCTCTGCCAAAATTAAATTCCGGTCTAGATCTAGAATCTATATATTAATCTAGATCTAGATCTAGTTCTGCATCTTGCTTTTTGGATATTTAAATCAAGATCTAGAAGAAAATCTACTTATTGCAAAGAGAACTCATTTTCGCATTCCTAAAGCATACAATTCACACCATAAGGCTACATCTAGCCTTAAGCAATATCTAGTCTATACAATCACCATGTTTTGACCAAAGACAGTTTCAGGGGCTTTCCTAATGAAAACAAACATCCCCTTAGTGAAAGATTTAGATTTAGGCCTACAACATAAAATTTTGATTCACTCATCCAAAAGAGATGTAATATAGATCTAGCCTAGGTCTTGATTTGATTTAGAGATAGCATTGGAGCATGGGCCTATTTCAGTAAATTATAAATATTCTAATCTATTTCTATACCAAAATTTAAATTCTGGTCTAGATCCTGAATCTATATCTAGAATATCTAGAATCCAGGCCTAAGTATCTTACTACTCTGATTTTTAAATCAAGATCTAGAAAATAACCTTATTTTCACAACCCTATATCACCCATTTACTTCACAAAAAATTCACACCTTGCGACTTATGATGATTCTCAGGGATTTCCCATTAGGCCCTAATGAACTGCTATTATTTTGTCTTATGCTGGAGTAAAATGAAACAGATAAACCTAGTAAATATACATGAATAAAAATTGCTTTTGTTTTTGTGAAATAAAGGAAAGAAAATCATTTGCCATTAGTTAAGAAATGACTTGATCAAAAAAATCTCTCCGTCTTGCACAAAATGTGGATTGCTTCTCATCTTCAGTGAAAGTTCAGAACAATTTGTTAAGTGGTTTCGACAGAATCGACAACAAATGTTACCCACACACACACAGAGGATCTTATAGATATTAGGATTATTTTATTCATTCAAAAAACTACACACATGTACTGTATACATGCAAAAAAAATATGGCAGGTAGGAACCAGTTAGCTTCAGGCTACTTTCTCCACCAAAAGCTATTATCCCTCCTATACCACTTTGATCTGAGAATGGAAAGCTATTGAAGGTTGGCTTTCTGATATGTAAGAAGGGGTAACGAAAGGGCAACAGTTTTTAATCATTATCATTTATTGTACATCTCTATAGTGAGAGTGAGATTGGTCATTCATTTGACTAACATTTGGGGATTTGTGGAGTATGGGAAGGTCACATCAAATTACTTATCAAGTGTATTCCTGAAATAGGATTCTGCTGGGTAGTCTGCAAGTCTTTGATTCTGTGAATGAGTCGCCAGTAAAATTTCTAACATCACTGGCATGCATCTCTTTTCCCATCACTCATTTAATCTGCCAAAACAGTCATCACACATCATCTTAGATGCTTATTTGTGCAAGTTCAAACTATAGAATAATTGTCCCTGCACTATTGATCATTCTTCTTTGATCTCACTTGCCTGCCTTACCTGGTCCACAGTGAGGCTAGGTTAAGGAGTTGATGGTCCTTTTTGTCTGCCTGGTACGCGTGATTATAAGTATAATGTTATCTCTTGGCGGTGTTTGAAGTAAATTTTATTGCTTTGCCTCATGATCTGACTGGGTTCTTAGACATTGTGAAAGTGCACAGGTTTTTAAGGGGGAAATATATATAGGAAAAAACTATGTCTCAACAAAATAATGGGTTCTTAGGCAAAATGGGTTTGAAGAAAGCAAATTCTAAGGCAGAGGCCACTATATCAATTATTAGTTTAACTGACATGTCGATATCATTAATCAGTTAAAAAGGAAAATTATTGTGGTGATTTTGTCTCACTCCCAAAAGATCGTGTTAGACTAGCTGATCTATAAGATACTCAGTGCAAGATTGCTAAGAATATAAATTCTTTCATACAACAGCCAACTTACAATGTCTGACAAGACTGTAAGACAAAATAAAGCCAGATCCAGTGAACTGAGCATCAGTGTGAAATTTGAGAATCATGCGGGGGCCTTGATATTTGACAATTTTCTTTTCTTTTCCACACCATCTTGCAATAGAGGAACCTTTAGCTTCATCGGTCCCTGAAAAAAACGACCAACCATTACAAAACCTGAAAATTCACTTTAAAAATCTACATGTGCCAGACAAAACTATAAAGACCTGACAATTAAGTAATTCTAAAGCACTTAATGCTCACAGTAGCTAATATTGGACCTAACCCTACAGTTTAAATTTTGAGGCAGCAGCAGCACCTTCATGCCCCTTTGCTAGGTACTGTACATCACCTGTCAGTGTCAATTACATCGCCTGACAATCGACAATGCTCATCACCGTGCTATGTAGGCTTGAGAGTGCATTTCCCCCCAAATTCTACTAACTTTACATCGCTATATCTCTTGTTAACATTATACTAGCACAACATTTGAGATCTCTTTCTCAATTTTTATTCTTTCAGTTCCGTAGTCTCTGTATTATATTGTATTTTTATAGATGTTTGTTTCCAATTGCTTGAAATCGAATAATTATCATTTGTGTCCATTTTGATCAAGTTCTTAGGGCCTCGACGATAAAAGATTATGAAATTTGCTTCATTTGAAGAAGTAGCTATCATTTTTCTGTGAAAGTTTCACAAAGTCGTAGTTCCTATGAGTCCTACTACGATATTTAAGATAACAATCTTCCTCTCTCATTTCAGTCAAAATTTTGTACCATACATATACTATTATATACTCAAGAACAACCCCATTCACTTTCAATTTAACATCACATCTCCAACATCTTCTGAACTCAACACATGAAACCATATATGACAAAAATTTGACGCATGGTAAGCAAAGGGTTGGCCACACTTGCTCTATCTTAACATCCATGTGCTTAGCTTTTAAATAGCAGCTTTTTATTTCTGCACTAGTGGTTGACATACATGTACTCACTTACACAACTATCAAAAAGATTAATGATAACTTTATGTGAATTCTGTTCAGCATCTTTTATAATTCAAATAACCTGTAATAGCCTCAAGGTAGTCCGAGTTACAATCCCCCTTGTAATCATCTACTCCCATGCTTAGAGTTACAATCTGAATGGTAAAGTCATTGGATGCTTTCTCCATTTTCAAATACCAGAGGCAATCAAGATTACTGTAAAAAAGAATAAAAAAGGCAATAACATTTTTATAATTGATTTTACCAATATGTCTAAACAAATAAATTTATCAGAGGATAAAAGGAGAGACCACAGCATTACCAACCTTCTCTAGCTATTATTCAATTATTTTTTTAAAAATAGACTTGCTACGATAAAACTAGAAATTGCTCATGTCTTGTATATGACCAACAATTATTTGTTTTGGGTAAACCTGCAAATATTTTTTTTTTCTTCGAAATATTACAAATCTTATAGAGTGGAGCATATTTCAGATAATCTTTAATATTCAAATTGTTTTTACAAATTTATATGCTATCTATTTTAAAATTATTTTCCAGTATAACTATAATCCTTATTTGCACAAGGTTATACTTAAAATTTTGGAGCCAATTTATGATAAGGGTTTTAGGAATACTTATCTAATTTGTTGCTTCAGACATAAAAAAAACAACATCTTTTTAAAATTCCATCAATCAATTCAGATAAAAATAATTTTACTGTGTAATTTTTTACTTGACTTATGGGCTTTTTGTATCCTGATCATCCGAGCAAGTTGCCTCAGCAATTTATAAGATCCCTTTTATTATGGGATTCCAGTGTTTTCTGTCTTGTGCAAGTATTCTAAGATGGTCAAGGTCTTCTTTTGTTTTCAGTGACAGTTTAGGATAGAATTGAGAAAGCTCTTTGTTGATAACAATCAATAGTGTTGTTACTGGCCTCCCTCTGAATCTTTTACTGAAAATTTCTGGTCTTATTCTGTTTAAGATTATTAAAGACAGTGCTTTTCTCTGGATGTTGGGTAGAGGGTTTACCATATTTTAGTAATTGAGCTGATCTTTTTCTGGTGCTTTGTTGTTGTTTTTTAAGCTGTTAAAACTTGATCTTATTTCTGCTGCCGATATGGGCTGGTTAAATGATCTTGGCATGCCTTGAAAAGGGTGGTTGGTTGGTGTGGCTTTATCTTTGAACTTACCCTTGAACTGATTAACGACTGTGGTTGGAATGTAATTGGGGTCGGTAATAAATTTTTAGTTGTTGTCTTCTACCTTGGGGTTTTCAAAAGTCCTTGTGATCAGTGCTTTAATGGTTTTAAACATTGCGTAATCGCTTGTTGGCATTGCATATTGCCTTTAATTTCCGAGTTTCAGGACTTTATTTATTTATTAAGTGTAGCATTTCATTCCTTTCCTTTTTTAGTTTCGACTTTTCTCCCTCGTTGTTTGTGTTGTTGATCTTAAATCAAGTACAATGTACTTTTTGTTTTGTTGACACACTGGAAATGACTGTGTCATGTGTTTCGTTTGGTTTTATATATGGCACATTTAGCGTGAATCCTCAATTAAGAGCACAATTTTAAATTGTAGCAATAGATTAATAAATATCACATGTCAAATCTTATGAAAATGTTCTGAATCATAGAGTAAAGAAAAAGTTTTGTAACATAATTCATAAATTTAACTTTTCAAGATACTAGGGGACTTACTTTTCATAGGTATCTGGATATCCAGGTGAATATATTTGCTGAGCTTCCTCTTTAACTGTTAAATCAATGCCACGAGGACATACTGCAGCTATTGTAAAAGAAGAAATGTCAAGATCAATCAGGATAGGCTCCTTTTTCATAGGATAAAAATCACAATTTTTAATGAAGCTACATTTTATATTAGATTAGAATATGTTAGAAGAACTTTTTACATTTTTAAAATGATTTTCAGTTCAGAAAGATACATTATCATTATGATTATGATGATTTATGTTTAATGCTTTCACAATTCATAATTTACCTACTATTTATATTGACATAAATAACTTCTTTAATATGAATGATATTAGAGCATGTCTTTTTCCTCCGAGATTTAGATCTAGCAAGAATTTAGAAACATTTTTTCTAATTTATGAAAAATCAATCAATTCATTGAGGCTCTACCTATTACTGTAATATAATCTGTACTCAAAAGTTCCTTTGAATAGATGAGTTTTTATTGTGTTTTCGAAACAACATGCTCAACATTTATTTCCCGTTCAACAATCAATCAAGATCAAAATATCGATCCTGAATTTTCTGCAATTTGACTTTGATGTACAGATTTATCGATCAACTCCTATAATTGAGAATATTTTTAGTATTCAATGACTAAGTGTGACTTTAACTTTCACAAGGATCGCATGTCTTCCTTTTCAAATTTCTCAATAACAATGTATGGTTACATACCATCCTAAGAATAACAACATGTAATATAAAGTTAATGAATTTAAAGTATACAATATACATATTAAATTGCACTCTCTAATTACTTGAAGTTAGTTTCCCCATACAATCAATATCAAAGGTAATCTAATGCCTTCCCATTCATGGAACCAAGACCTATCATGATAAGGCCATACTATGTCTGTGAGAAGTAACATAATTATAACAAACCAAATGTAATGCCTACCATAAATTGGAGCTAACAATGCCAGTAAGGAGGCAAATTTCATAAAGAAAACCATGTTATGTGCCATCATCTGGAAGTAAACAAATGCATAAAAATATTTGATAATTGAAAAGCTTGTTTTATTTAGAGTGAATGTAGGCTACCCCCAGTAGGGGCCTACATAAAGTAGCCTACATACAGTGACACAGAGCCTGATTTTCAGCTCACTTATATTTTCATTGAACCTAATTTATGTCATTAGGCCTAGTTTAGACATGAAAAAGAATTTTTCTAATGAAGTCAATCATTTTTCAAATTGCAGCTCTGTGTCAAAATGGGTACCATGTTGAATTTCATTTCCCGAGCAATACAACCTTTGCAAAAAATAGTTTACAACACAGAAATTTGTTAGTATTGTGGTCTAGATCTAGATCTTGATGTAGACTATTGGATTAGTGATTGAAAGATTCAAATGGGATGCTAAGAGAGATCTTTAGAAAGTGTAAAATAAAGCCAAGGCCTACATATTCTGACAATGGGTAGATGTCTAGGATCAGGTCTTGTATGCTAGAGGAATTGCACTTCTGTGTGAAGTATATAGATCTAAGCATATCACATATGAAGTATATATAAAACTTTAAAAGCACACTTCTGTATAAACCGTTGATTAAATGCTCGAAGGAGACAAATTCAACGTATACTATTCTGATTCAGATATGCCTTCAGGTCCTGCCAGGAAACCTCTGTAAAGCACATCGTTGGTAGGCAAACAAAACACACCTTGCAAATTTTTAAAGGATCAAATAAAAATTTATGCCATAGCATCTTTTTAATGGAGAAGGAATTTTACATTCAAAATTAAATGAGATGAGGTAGATCTATTTGTATCCATTCAACGATACTCATGGGTGCATAAACATTCAAGAAAACCATAAACATGGAAAATATTAAAACAAGATCTATCCTAAAGGTAGATATAAGAATTAGATCAACATAGAGCCTAACTAGATTTACACAATAAACTTTATTTAAAGTACATGTATTAAAATTACTAAAAATAATGATCACATAATATTATGTGTGATGGTTATAATAGAAAAAGGCCTAGATGTCATCTAGGTCTATCTATTGTACGTTATGTACATTATAAATGTATTTTTCTTCCTCTTCAAATTAACTGATACAACTCAACTGGGTTGAGTATTACGCAAAAAAACAACAACACAACACAACCCCCCACACACACCTAATTAGGCCTATAAGAAGATTTAAGTATTTCAAATTGTAGCTTATGTTTAAGATTATCAACACTTTTGCTACTTCTAATATTAGGATTCAATTTATTCCACAATTTAGCAGTGCTATTGAAGAAAGAATGTCTCTATGGCAATCATTTTTAGAGACCGGGATGTTAATGTCTGACTATCTGAGTTCCTAGTTCTCCTATTATTTTTGTTTAGTTCATTGTGGGGATATCTATTTGATCGTTAATTGCTTTTAAAGAATATTACAACTTTATTTATAGCTCCGTGTTCCTCTAAAAGTGTACACTCCAACTGTTTCGTGTTATGTATTGTGCTACCATGTTCATATATGAATAGTTAGTAGTTACAAATCTTGCTGTATTTTTATGTACTTTCTCCAAGCTATCTATTTGGGTTTTAAGATGTGGGTCCCAATCTTTTTGGGTCATTTTGCGGGAATATTTCTTTTAAAGAATGCTAGGGTATTATTTGTTTTTTGGCAGACTGATTTGTTTTGGTCTTTCCATCTTAACTCCTACGTATTTTGCAATTTTTGTTTCCTTCAGGCTTTGATTGTGTATTTTGTGGTCATAATCAATTTTCTTCCTTTTTCTAAAAAAATTTAGTAGGCTTCTTGGCACGTACCATGATAGAATTTCATCTTCCATTTACTTTCCAATTTTTGTAGTGTGTTTTTAAGTCTTTTAGCAGGATTTTACAGTCAGTGCTAGATTTAATTTCTCTATAACAAACTGTCATCAGCAAAGAGTCTAAGTTGAGTGCCAGGAGGGAGATTACAATTTATGTCATTTTTATGTATTTAAGGAAAAAGAAAGGTTCAAGTACTTTTTCCTGCAGAACATCTGGAAGTACAGGATTTGGATCTGACTCTACACCTTCCACTATTACTTTTTGGCTCCTAGCTAACAAGAAGAATCTGGTCCATCCTAGGATAGTTACAGAGATGCCATAATAATTCATTATCTAGATCTAGATCTAGATATCTAGATCTAGAAATCTAGAATCATTGGAATCATTACTTCCTGTATATTTGATTGAAAAGGATTTGGTGAGTTACTTACATGTTCCTATCATCATCATGTAATGCTATCCTGCATTGTACCTCATGATTAGATCTTCTAGAGATCTAGATCTAGATCTAGATCTAGAATCTAGATCTAGATCTAGATCTAAGTGTTTGTAAAAACCAGTTTCATCGACAACAGCTGAACACGGATAGACTAATCTAGATCTAGATCTAGTTATTCGATTTCAAAGTTAGAACAACCTTGTTTAAATTAATTAAGTAGAAAAACACCTTGATTTTGGTAACGAACATTTTACACACTACCAATCCACCAAAATAGGCCCTACAGTTCCTTATTTTTTAGATCTGCCAGTCAATCTCTGCGCTTGGTAAAAGCCCAGACAAGTAAAAGCCAGAACCGAGCGCTACCTTATAATAATAATATTAATAATAATAATAATAAAGCAGCCCTAAATAAAAACAAGAATGACATTCAAGCCGAAAGAGGTGAGACGATATCTAAAACTTGGACGATATTGCTTTCTCGATTCCAGGTAATACGTGAAATAGTGGTGGGATTACCCGCCTATTTTACTACCCGGGTAATACCCGGGTAATAGATTCATTACCCGGGTACCCGCGGGGGAAGAAACCCATGTAAAATTTTCCCTAATTTCCTATCTAAAAAATAAATAAAAGGGTTCTAGGGCCTAGCTTAACAAGCCTCAGCATATTATTACTGTACTGAAACTGAAACCCCATCTGTCTATCTTGGAAATGGAAACTGAAACTGGTTTTCTTATTTATATTAGGGCCGACGCTGAGATGACCTTCGATGTAAATAACCCATAAATTTACTTTTACTCATTAGGGCGGGTAGCGGATACCCGCGGCTATTACCCGGGTACCCGCGTCAGACCTATTACCCGCTGGTACCCGGGTACTCTCCCATCTCTAACGTGAAATGGAGGTAGAATATTATTTCCTCCAAGATACGTGATGATCATGACAAAAATGTAATATGAAATCATTATCATCATGGATGTTCGCGAACGTAACAGTATGTGGAAGAGGAAAAGGCATTTTGAATAGAACTTCACTAGATGTATAGATCCATGTTTTCATTTTATATTTTTTCATTTTTTTATTTTTGTTCGCAAAAGCAGCTGTTGAAACTGGTAAATGTCCTGAAACTTAAAAAAAAATTAGCTGAATAATGTATCAACGTCTAGATTTCTGAACTCTTGATATCGTAGGAACTGTTTCCGTTGTTGTTATTAATCATGCATTATAAGTGAAGTGCTGTGAATAAGTCATAAGATTTGTTAAAGCGATCCTCCTCTACCAGGCGCTACTACATGCAGAAGAAGAAGAAGAAGAAGAAGATTTGTGATTTTATAAAATTGAACAACCCACTCCTTTGCTTTACAGAATGTTGTCCATGCACTGCCTTTCGTAGTTGAAGATAGAATATAATGCCTGAAAGTATACCTGTCGATTCATCTAATAATAACATTTTACAAATTAATGGATATCATCGAAAATTTATTCGCTCACAATGTGCATGGGTTTTTGTTTTTTTTATGATTTTTTTACTTATTTATTAATTTTATTTATTACATTATTATTTTTTCTTTTTGGTATGGTGGGGGAGGATGGGGGGGGGGGGGGGGCAACTGACTGCGTTGAATAATTGTAACAATTATGATACGTTATTATTTCGCAGGGTCGATCTAGTGATATCAATTTGATTGTGTACATCTGCAGAATCAATAAGCACTGTTGTTTGTGTGGGTATCACGACCTTGCTCTCGGATCTTCCACACAACTGACTATCCCACGAGCGTTTGGAATCGTGATATTGATATGTGTCTGTAGAGTCTATTAAGCCTTCACAAATATCAATATCCTCTCAAAACGTGGTTTCTTTCAAACTTTTCCTATTCATGGGGGCCTCTTTCGTTATCATGGCAAATGAACGTACTTGTAAGCCTACAACGTTAATGTTATTGATTTAAAGTACAGTCAATCTAGAATAAAATACACTATAACCCCTAAAAAATAGCAACAAAGAAACTTTTTGTACCATGTGAATCTTTGAAGTGTGCTACATATAACATACTAAAAATCGGCATTTATCGGAGGTGAGGAAAGTTTCTAAAAAATAGCATTGATGATGCAATGATATTTTACAAAGAATATAGGCAAAAACGAAAATTTGAACTTTTCAACTACTTTTACTTGTTTTGTGACCGTACAGTATGAAAATAGACATTAAAGGTAACTTCTTAATGAAATGAGAATGATAATATTTTGTAGGACCTATACTATCATGCAGCGAAAGAGAGCGCCTAATTACAGCAACAGCATGTCAGCAGCATCGGCATCAACAACAAATAACATGTTATGCATAATTATATTAGCAATATACACCAATTAAAGATATATGATGATATGGTGCACAATATGCATCATATTATGAAATATTTCTAAAATGATAATATGAATCATAATATATTATAATAATAGTACTTAAGACTGCAGCAACAATCAACAACAGCAGTAGCAGCATCAAAAACAAAAAGTTACAGCAAAAGGTATACATGATCGTAGAGATGCATACAAATGGTATGACAGAGAGTTGAACGTGACAATAATATAATAAAGCAGAAGAATAAACAATGGTGATGACTCACTCTACTCAGGGTAAGTGTATGCAGCATCTATTGTGATGAAGTAGTGATATGGCTTGAGGGTGTACCGTATGTCTTTGTCATCGAATTCGCCACCCCCTAGCAGTGTCTACCACGATGTTGTTGTAATGTTTTTATAGGTTACTCAACAAGGATAATGACACTTAAGATGACGAAGGATAACACATCTTGAATTAAGTTACTCATAGAACTTTATTTTTGGCATGGCCCCCAAAACAGGAAATTGGTCTAAAGATATAATATAACTAGGTAGTGTCTCCACACACTTCATTCATACAGTTGATACAGTAGTGGTTCAGTACCTTATAACAATAACAGCGTATTATGACAGTTGTTAGCACCTTTGCACTATTTTCAGAGTGATCAATCTTCCAGGCCATTTTTCGTACATGTAGATATTATCAAACTGCAATTTGTCTTATATGAGCATCGGATAATCTGTAGAATTTCATATGGAGCTTGTGAGTGACCAGCCCCAATCTGTTGGTTCAATATGTGCACCACTGTTCCACTTGTACGTAAACTCTAAGGGAATGGTACTCAGATGCAGACAAAGTTGGTGATAGAGATTTTGAATGCACAAAGACAGAATTTGCTGCCGCCTTCTCCCTGAAACGCCCGAATCTTAATCCATCAAGATTATCATCACATTGACGCAGCTGACCACCGAAGAGCAAAAACATTATTTGTCCACCAGCCTTTATGTTATGGCTCTTTGTAGAAAAGCCAAGGAATGACTTTCTGTACCATTTGTCTTTTACCAATGCCATATATTCGGGATGTTGTGTCACATATGGAAAAGGCATGAATAAAAGAAATGAATCTGTTCATTTCACCAAGCGCAATTTAAAGTTTTCCTATATCACCTACTCGACTATGTTTTTAGAACTTTGCTTGGGTTCAGGTGAAAAGAACAAAGTACAATGTACCAGGTTTAGATGCGGCATGAACAACGAGCAAAACGAAGAGATCCGTATCACTACCAATGATTACTGTCCGTTCAGAGGCAGCTGACTCAATTGCTTTCTCAATAATCATCCCGTCGGCATCTCCCGGAGCTTTGGAAACGACGCAACCATTATCAACAAGATGTTTTCCGATATAGTATAAAGCGTTGTTTGCTTTTGTCGTTGCCAAGGAAGATCTCTGAAGATTTCTGAACGGCACAATTATTTCAGGTTCAAATGCAACATCTTGAGCTATTGCATTTCCTCTTCGTAAGTGGGCAACGCCTTTGGTGGATGAAAGGACCATTGTTATAACCGTCAAATACAACAACTGTTTGTCCATACCTCCTGCCTACATAGTTACCATACATTTTGCCTATAGCGCCGGAAATTCCTCTTGGCCATGATATCCGGTGAAGCGATGCTCCACCATTCAAAATATACCGAGGGTCATTTGGAACTTTATAGGATATGACTAAAGGTAACATGTATTCCCTCCACAAATATTCGACTAAGGAAGCCTTATTTGCCTCCATGGGAAAATCGAACAATGCAGGAGGAAAGCTGCAAGTTCATAGATAAATAATTCTTTGTTTTCTTGACATACTCTTTGAGATATGAAAGCCAGTCTTTGAAAAAGCAACTGTTGATAGGCGGTCATTTATATTCATAACAGATTATGTGATCATAGTGATGGCTTTGGTGCTTTCTCTGGAAGGTCACAGAAGAAACAGACTTTCCCGCCACAATATTTAAGATGTTCGTCCAAGGTCTTTGGCTTTATCGACATTTACTCTCTGGCCTACTTCTTGACCGTCAACGATACTGCGTAGAGGACCATCGTATGAGAAAAAAATTCTTTCGCTGAAGAAATGGATTAAAATTTCCAAATCTGGTTGATCCCTTTATAACCTGCAATTCGACGCTTCTTCGTGTTGGTCACTTATATTGTGCCACATTTGCTATAATTTGAACTGTCAAGTTGATGCTAGTACAACTGCTGGCATAGCAAGACTTCAAATCATGCGCTGACGTTCCATAAAGCTTCTCCAACGAGTGAGTCACCATTTCATTTGATATTCCCCATTAACACCTGCTCAATCACGAGGTCAGCGGAAAGTCCAGTCCAAAAGCGACCACTTCTCTTGATGACGTGATGACCACTAATACAGTGATGGCACTGATAGACAGGATTGTTTGCTGCCTGCATATTTCACATATGTTTCAAATATATTATGGAAGCTGACTTGATATAGTTAAACTAGTTATTATGACCACTTGCAACGTGAACTAATATGAAACTCCAGAATTGTAGATCGAAGTGATCTTTTACGCTCAATTTCTTCACCAAACGCCTGTCTTTTGCGATGATCTTTGCGTTCTTTTAGTAGCTACGGCATGATGCACGAACTGTATCTCCTTCATGTATTATATTTACATGTACTGTTTCGAGCTTTGTAGCTTTCAGAATTCATGTAATTCCCATTTCCGTAAGCTTTACGGTGTTAGTGTGCTGTCTAATTATGCTGTATCGCAAAACGCGCAGTCATTACCATTGTCTTGTTGATCGTAAAGACCCCATGACCTGACAATACAGAATAACTATTACGTTTCGGGTTAGAGAGAGAGAGAGAGAGAGAGAGAGAGAGAGAGAGAGAGAGAGAGAGAGAGAGAGAGATGTAACAATAAAGGTTGCAGATCAACTCGAAAATAAATTCAGAACTTCATCTGTCAAGTTGAGAGAAAATGCACTATTCGATTATTCCAGTCACCACTTATTCTTTTTGTTCTTTTTATACTGGATCTATCTTGGAAACTAATAGGATTCATTACTTTACTGAAGAAGCAAAACCTTTCATTTTATTGAACCTACCATTGATGGTACCCTAAGATGGTATGCTACCCAGCAGTGGCATGATAACCTTTAGGCTAAGAAGTGTTAAGCCTAGGAACATCAGGCGCTCAGGACACAGCCGTCTTTTCCCTCGGGGCTCACCGCAAACTCTCTGAAGCCAATTCATTTTCATACGGGACTTTAGTTTTGGAGTAAAAAACTATTTTCACTCATTTCTTCGTACATTCGGTAGATACATAAATCGGATAAGTAACGCTCATATTGATGGAAAACGCGTTGTAATTTCATAATTTTCCTAACAACCATTTTTTCCCCCTCCTTGACTGGGCACCACAACTTTGCTGATGGTCTAAGAAACGATAGATGCAAAGATTAAATCATTAGACTTACAAAATGTATATCGTTCGATAATACAGTTGACGAACTGTCGACAAAATGCTTAGCTCTATATATATTTGGAGACAAGCGGACATTATTTAAAGGAAGGGCACCGCTTTTATATTTGTAACAAGACATAACTAAGCTGCTATGTTGCTTATGTAACTTGATCTATATATAGTCTCTGAGGTTGTCAAGCTGATTCCCCCGTGGCACGTTGTTTGGGAAACACTGCCATAATGTAAGGAGTAAAAGCTTATTTTGATATCATTATTGCTGTCATAATAATAATAATAATAATAATAATAATAATAATAATAATAATAATAATAATAATAATAATAATAATAATA
>JASKDV010125522.1:0-14230 GCA_032466395.1 Aegires albopunctatus | reverse complement strand
AATCTTTGGAGACTGTCATAGCTAGATTACCCATTTGGACGCTATTATTACGATCGTTTTGGTTCCTAGGATCAGAATCTTTGGAGACTGTCATAGCTAGATTACCCATTTGGACGCTATTATTACGATCGTTTTGGTTCCTAGGATCAGAAACTTTGGAGACTGTCATAGCTAGATTACCCATTTGGACGCTATTATTACGATCGTTTTGGTTCCTAGGATTATTTTATACTGAATTTGCGCGATCTCAAAAATTCAAACCGAAATGACCATTATTTCAAGACTGGTAGCTGAACATTCAGCCAACACTGCTATTATTGTTGTCGCAGTGTCAATTCAATTACGGTAATACACCACCACCACCACCACCCTCCCCCCATCCCTGTTCCCCTTCCATAACTATTCTTTACAAGCCTATGTAATAACGTATACAGTTTTGATTTAGCGTTGATGATAAAGATCTAGGCGTTCAGTTAGCAAAGTTGTTAAAAATAGGTTATTATCTTGTCATGCATGGCTGCCTTTGCGTTATGGATGTTAGCAATATGTCCTTGGCTACATCGCTGTGGCTGGGAAAACTTGTTTCTGGTTATCTTTGACTATTGCTTCTATTTTTGTTTATTTATTCATTCTTTTATTATTTTTTTTTTGTATTTTTTTTTAGATTTTATTTTATTTATTTTTTTGCCTGTAAGATTTCCAGTTTTCGAGTGTAAAGAGTAAGCACCGACATCCCAGGGGCGTTGCCTTAACGGCTATGGACACCTTGTTAAAGTAACGGCTATGGACACCTTGTTAAAGTAACGGCTATGGACACCTTGTTAAAGTAACGGCTATAGACACCTCGTTAAAGTAACGGCTATGGACACCTTGTTAACGTAACGGCTATGGACACCTTATTAAAGTAACGGCTATGGACACCTTGTTAAAGTAACGGCTATGGACACCTTGTTAACGTTACTTAACTTTTCTCTTAAATCAATTATATATTAAGAAGCGTATAGAGCTTGAACGGTTGAATAATAATTATGGTGAAATAATGTGATAGATACAATTGACAACCCTATAACTTCTAGTAGGATTTAGCAATTTCCTCCCATGCTTTAATTAATTCAATATGCCATGGAACACACCTTTTGCAAAAATATGAATATTTTGACTTCATGACATGGGATGACCTTGAAAGAGCGACTGTCTTTTCGTCATTGTTAAAAATACAAAAGAAATACGTCCGGGGAATGGTGAGTCTTTAATAACTATCTGGTCCTCGGATATATTGTCAATGGTATCGATACTCGGTAATTGGGCCATGTATTTCAAACGTTCTCTTAATATTCACCTTTCTGTGTTTTTAGGCTAGGTACTGTTTGCAGGAGAGACATTTTAAGAAAATTTGGGATGATCTAAGGTTGAAGTTGGGGCAGGGTGTGATGAGATAAGTCTTCTATTTCTTGTCCGGTAGAAGGAAAAGGCACAATGCTAATAATACGTCCTATCGGGAAAGACTTATGGTGTACATTTTGAAAAATGTGTCTTGGTGCTGTCTTGAAAGTTCCATCACCGAATATATTATGGTTGTCCTGGCAGAGGAAGCTTAAATTAGGGGTGCTCAACCAGTCGATCGCGATCTACCGGTCGATCTTCAAGTGCTTGGCAATCGATCACGGGATGTTGTAGCACATCCCCTCAAGGTTTATTTTTTCTATTTGTCTTCGTATTTTAGTGGGTCGTTTTCTTGGATTTACTCGGGTTTTTTATATTTGTTCCTTCTTTAAGTTAAAGTGAATATTATAGGCACACGGTACCAGCATAGATTCGGTTTCTTTTACTTTTTATTTTTCAGAGATTCGTCAGACTGATAGATCTCCAAAGGCCTGGAAATGAAAAAGTAGATCCCATGTCAATAAAGGTCGTGCACCCCTGGCTTAAATTGTTTAGAGAAGACAGCGAAACAATATTACAGTCGGGGTCACTTCGGAGAAATGTTAAAGCATAGCATTTTCCCCTCTTAATATTTTCTTTGATCTTCTTATGGTTTTGTCTGTGAGTGGTTGTGCTAGCCCTCCATCACATGACTTGGTGTAATCAATGCCATAGACAATTAAACAGTCAATATATAACAAACAAATACAGTAAATACTAGTCGCCCTTCCCCGGTCAATCAAAGTCGCTCTTCCCCGGTCAATCAAAGTCGCTCTTCCCCGGTCAATCAAAGTCGCTCTTCCACGGTTACGATGACGTCACAGACGGCCCCATGACATTAAAATGTATGTGTCGAATTGTCTATAGATCGTTCCGACTTAAGTCGGTTTTTATCTGGCACCTAATTGATAGATAGAATGGATTGCCACTCCATGAGGGCATGCCATGTGGACGCGATTGACGAGTAACGGTCTTTTGGCACATCACCACTATAATTTGAGATCAATTTTGTAGCCTTAATTTAATTATCATGTTATGTTTTTGTTTGAATAAGATGGCATATATAGCAATGGCACGTCCATCAAAATGTTGAATTTGAAGTGAGAAATGGTATAAGTTATCGTCTCTGGCTTTGTTAAAATATGAGTTTTAATCGCTGCAGTAATCTGACTGCACTGCTAGATCTAGTTTGTGTTTTGCTTTGTGTCTCTTCACGGTTCATAGTTCACACCATCAACCAAATGGCACTAGATCAAAACTTTAGATCTCTTCAAATAAAATACTATACCGTTATAAGAATTTTACTTGATACCGTTAAGATGTCGTCCTTCAATGTCATTGTTTTTGTTGTTTCGTTGTTGTTTTTTTTAAATTTTATTTGGTTTAGTAGTGGGTGTATTGGCAACGTAGGACAAAAGAAATCAGTCGTCTATGGGCTTTCATTGTGATCATGAGAGCATATCCTCTTAGTCAGTTGTTATTTTAGAAATTGTAATAGGGTAATTCATAACACCATAGAGATTTGGATCAGTCTACATCAGTTGTTCTCAAACTTTATACTATCTAAACGCCCTTACAATACTACATAATATTGCTGGCGCACTGTATACAAAATAGGACAAATATGTTATATCATTAGGTTAAACTATATAGACAAAACAATGCATTTATTAAAACCATGCTTAATTAACATAATTATATGAAGTTTATTCATTCTTGTGTTAATGAGAAACATGAGCTTGATGAGACTTTTCGATTTCTTTAATGTTTGTTGTTATGTTTGAGAGACAAACTATTATTTCCTAGTCTATGCATTGAAGAGTTCCTCTATTGTTACGCTTAATCGTAGATTTGAAAGGAATGCTACGAAGCGCACCGAAAAAGCTCCGGGGCGTACCAGTTGAGAACCACTAGTCTACTAAATGGTGATCCAGCGTCTAGCAATAGTAATAATATGAAGCACAGAGATACATCAAGATACATCTAAACAATACCATTGACAGTATTGAAAACACAGCAAAAGATTTAAATCTAGTAAATAGTTATCTTCCAAAATAATTGTAGTTGTAGTATTTGTATTGGTTGCTCTTGATATCTAAAGCATAATAATTATTATTAAACTTTCTTGCTGCCTATAAGGCTAAGAACTATTAGGTATTTATTGAAAGCATCTAACAGATCTAAAGATGTATCCATGCATTGACTTTGACACCAATATTCTTAATGGATAAAGCGGTTCAGACTCATTTCATTCTGTTCTATTTATGACAAATTTTGTTTCGGCGGTGTATCTTTTAAATTAGAAAATAAAAATAAAAATAATAATAATAAAAAAATTCATATGTTAAAAGTTTGAATAGTCTTTCTATACGTTCGAGTAACAAATTAGGAAGATTAATTTTAACATTTTCCAAACATTCTCTCAGCCTATTCATCATACTACTCTCTTCTCCCTTCCTCATTTGTAATTACAATTGATTATCTATTTCTATTATCAAATTCAAATCCGTTTACGCAACGGGAATTCAGCTAGTCTATACTAAACGTACCACAGACAGGATTTGAACTCAAAATGTTTATAGAAGTATCTCAAAACTAACCGATTTTTCTTTTCTTTTCTTGTTTATATAGGACTTGGCGCTCAATATGATATACTAGCAGAGAGAATGGTAAATGTCCGATTATATTAGTAGCTTGAACACACAAACTCTCTCAATATCAACCAAGCTGGATTCTGCAAAATTATGAGAAATCTAAAATTTAGATAGATCTAGGTATAGAATCTAGATCAGCAAGTAGATCTACGTCTAGATGTAGAGAGATCGAGACAAAATTCTCCTTATCTTTGATTAACATTAGCATTCTCTCTGCTATTCTCTTCTTTATTATTGACTTCTTCTTAGAATGACTTAAGAGAAACAAAATTTGATTTGATTCTTGCGGCATGTGGCGGCAAACTGAGCTATCATTGTTCTCGCTCAAAACTCGAAGGAAGTGATTGCTGAAGACAGATGGCGCTGACCATCGTAGTCGTAGATTCAGTACTTGATATTTAATAGAAATTAATGAAAATTTGCAGTTATTAGGTAATAAAATAATACTGCCTATCGAATTTGGGAAATTAAATCAAGAATGTTGATGTCTTTGGTTTTCTGGTAGCTTAAGTGGTTATCGAGTTTATTCGAAAAAACCTCACGGGGCAACGCCCACCTTAAGGATTTATAGTTATAGATTTCATTTCAAAGGGAAGTAACTAATGAATAGGCATACCTATCAGAGACTTAAAGCAGTAAAATATTTTACGCAAGTGATGAGTGAAATATTATTAAATATATGAGACGAGTGCCTTAATATCTCTTCAAGTTAAGAAGTCTAATTTTTTGTGTTAAAAACAGTTCTTTATAATTAAACAAAATGTCAAAAATTTCACTACAGGTATTTTTTGCTATCTAAAATTTCAGGAAATGGTCAGAATGATAAAATTGTGTTCCGTCCTTAAATATGACAAAACTTATTTATATCAATGTTCTCGGGGAGGACTGATAATGTAGAAGGTAATCATACCTCAGGAAAACTAAGAATTCCAGAATTTCTGAATATATATGAAAAGATTCCACAATACCAATCCGTCCATATCACCTACTAATAATAACATAATATGCAAACATAGATTTAAAAGGACAAATCCTTAAAAAAAATATGACCACTTGTAATATCAGTACAAAGGCGTATATTCAAAGTACTACATTTGCTTAAATTAAAATTAAACTGAAGATGGCCAATGTCATAATGAAGAAAAAGTAGGGAGTCATAGGGAAAATGGACCAAAATTGAATAGAAGACGGGGGAGGAAGCAAAGAGAAAATCAGTTGAATAACTTTGAATTGTTATTGACCGGACTCATTAGTAACACCCCGCCCCCACCCTTACTCCAAAATGACTGAAGAGAATTATAAAAGTAAAAGTTATGGTTAATTCTGTCACGTTATTGGAATAGGATACTGTGAAGGCTTTTTATCCTACAGTTTATAATCAAGGCAGACGTATTTTTTATTAAATCACATGTCCCTCTAGAAGTAAAAAATAAAAAAACCCATTATCAATGAAAGAAAATAATAATGAAAAAGTAAAAACAAACTGAATGAAATAGGAAATACAAAATATTTTTCTTTGTGAAAAATAAAGACTAATCTGATGAAAATAAATGTAAAGAAACGGACAATAATAATAATAAAATAATTTTTAAAAAAGATCAATCAAAAAGTTATTGAAACAACCTATGGGCACATTTTAAAATTTTTGGTTAGTTTTTCTGAGTTTAAGAGCTCTATCAACCTCTTGAGTCATCTCAACGCCCATGGAAAAACTAAGATGAAAGACTAGTTAAAAGAATACAAATAGAAGCAGAAGAAATAGCTTTTAGGTTAAAAGATGATTAGTTAGTTAGTTATTTGGAGTTAAAGGGCTCAGTCAGCCACTAGGATTATCTCAGAGCCCATGGAAGAAGTGAGATGATGATAAGCTAATGAAAAGATAAAAGCAGCAAGTAGAAGAAATAGATTTTAGAAGAGGGAAAAAAATCGCCAAGGAGGAAAAGCACTTCAAATAATAAGTACAATACTTATAATAATAAAAAGATAACTAAAAAAACAACCCAATTAACGATGGCCTTCAAGCCCTAAAACATGCACTGCAAAGACCACCCGGGGTTTTCTAACGCCTTTGTGTACCATAGTACTCAGTCCTTCTATATAGCAAGTGACCCCCGATAGCATTTTGAAGTCAAGCAATGCACACAAATGCAGGATGGCTACCAGGTATATGCCTCCCCAGGGAACAAAAAAGCTTGACAGACAGAAGACAAAGGGGAGAAGAAATTCCCACTTAATCCTTGGTCACCTCTTATGAAATACATGGGGAACACTCGCAGTTGGTATATTCTAACCCTGATGAGGGCCCCGAACACACACGGCGACATTTTAAAATGTATACTATACATGAAGAAAAGAGGGAAAAATATGTATGAATTTTGCATATATGAGATTATATTAAAGTATGGGAATATAATTTATATAGAAATAAAGATTCCATAGTATTAGTAGCATAAATCAGGACAATAATCCTTTTGATATGATATCCATACAAAGTAATGCACAACCTGTAGAAAAATGAGGATGATGACTGAATGATCTGACTGTCAAACTCAAGATTAAGAATTATGCTTCATGGCCTCCTACCCCACCACCAAAGAAGTTATGTCCCATTAGCCCTCTGAACCTGAAAATATTAAAGCCCCATTGAGCCAAAAACTTTTTAAGAAATAAAAGCCGTTAGAATGTTTTGAATTAAAATTAAAATAATAGGCGAATACGTCAAATGAATACGATCCAGACTAAAAGAAACCATTCAATCTTATCTCATCTGTTGTATCTTTAAGTACATATACAAAAATCCTCTCTCTTAGCTTAAGGAATCTGTATGGCGTTATTGATGTATATATAAAAACAAATATTTGAATTTTTAATGAAAAAAATCTACAACCACATTACTAAAATATATGTTTTGATAAAAGATTTCTGGAGATCCCATCTGCACAGTGGAAATACAATTCACAGCTTCTTGATCACAAACTGAATGTAAGAAAAAAAAAATAGAAATAATACACCGATAACACAAAGACATACTGACAATCAGATTAATTCATTAATCAATATACATGCCAACAAGTTATAAGATTCAAAAATCAATACAGAAATTTGCAGCAGATGATCTTGCTGATAAGAATATTACAATAAAAAAATTTGACGATGAATGAAATGGAACTTACATTTTGTTCAATCGCAGGTAAATTAATTTTGGGAGCCAAATACATTTAAAACTATGATGAACGCACTATAGATATATATTGTCTCAATATAAGCATTACCTAAAACTTACAATAAGAAACATGTACTTAAAATACAATTTGATAACAAAAATTAAAAAAAACCCCACAAATTCCTTGAAAAGGAAGTTTACAAGAAATCTAAAAGTTTGGACGGAGATTCATTTTGTGTTTAAGGCTCTACAGGAATTTCAATTTCAAGCTACTTTACTTCTTTGATAGAGAAAAATGGTAATTAAGCAAGCCTTAAACTCACACTTAGTCTCTCAAAAAATGGAAGGTGACATTTTTAAAAAAGTCATTATTTATTGAGGAACAAGTCACTCCTTCAACTAGAAATTGCCTATAACTGAATGTCAATAGATACAAATTAATCGTGGAAAAAAATGACATTGCTCTGGAATAACAGAGTGAGGTGATTAAAAAAAAACACACTTAAAAACCAATAATGTATGCCATGGCCTTGTAGTGTAAGTAAATTACAGATTAGTCCGGCCTGATAATTTTTTTTTTTTAAATAGCCTCTTACAAATCGGTTGGTCAGATAGATGAAGGATATCACACATAATAATAATGAAAGAAAATAATTTTAACATTACAGTTAAGTTAAAATTAAGAACAATGTCTTTCTTTGGTGCTGGTCATTCAATTTCAATACTCTCTTCTGCTTTAAGATAAAAAAAAAACAAAAACAACAACACTATCACACTCAGAAATAATATTGCTGGGAAAACAATAAGTATTCTTATTGAACAGGTATGTACATGATGGGTTTTTAAGATGCATGACATTTCTTAACTCTATTTGAAACAACGTTAAAAAATAATCAAATCAATGTTAATAATATTACAACAATAGTAGTGGATGAAAACATATATCTAAAAGATTTAAAAAAAACTTTTCAGAATGTGGGACTTCCTTATCAAATGAATGGAGGGCATGATGTGCAAGTTTTACCAATCAAAAAATGGCAGGACAACCATAAGAAATTCATAAGCAAATACACAATACAAACCATTCAATTTCCATTTTTAAAAAAATGTCAACTGAAAAAAGACAATGGTAAGTAAGTACAAATACCATAAATTTGATATTTCATGTATATCTATTATGTATATGTATATATTATATACTCATATATGAAAGGGAAAGCTGAGCATTGATAGAAATTTCGTAGATTATACTAATACATTTCAGTCACCATTTGTGCTTAACAGATATCACTTATGTTAAAAATTAGATCATTCAAGACTTAGGATCTTTGACTGATCAATTCTCTCCATTCCAATAACTTTGAAATGAATTTTCTTCACAATGGAGAAGAAATGCTTTCAGTTTGAAAGAAAAATAATGATATATAAAACTTATTTTAAAAAATAATAATAATTAGAAAATAGAAAAGAAAAGATACATGCCTGCAAAAAAGTAAGTTCATGAATTGTAATGATAAACCAACCACATCTCTACTCCATACTCCTTTTTTAAAATTTCTAACATGCAGTTAACAATATAAAATAATTGCTTTTCATATTTAGCTCAGTCGGCATTGTGAACACAAATGAACAAAATGCAGAGCAAAGTTACAAAGTTACAGCACAGATATTAGATAGTATTCTATTATTATAATAACAGCATTTTAGGCTTGTAAACAGTAATATTTATGACAATATTATGCTCATATGCAGTCAACATAAAAAGGTACAAAAATTGATCTCTATGACAATACATATCATATATAATACATATACACATATATATAGTCAATCTCAGTATCGGTACAACATGGTGCGGTAAGGGTCTTGCATCTGGCTTTCTGGAGCAGCTGTCCTACTCATGAGATCTCTCTCCTGAGTTGCTGTAGCCGTGGCTGGATGTGTGGGGGCTAACTTGGTAGATCCAGAATACTGACGCTCGTCTATGAAAGGGTAGGCTGTATTCTGGTGGTGTGGATAGAGACCACGGTGGGCTGCAGCAGCTGCATAGTCCCTTTCTAGCATGGCGTGCTGGGCAGAGGAGGAGTGAGTCAAAAATGCACTATTCATATTATCTGTCATGTGTTGTGAGTGATAGGACATGGGATTGCTAGAGTAGAGATTAAAGCTACTGTTCACACCAATAGCGGGGAACATCTCAGGAGCTGCAGTCGTTGGGGGAAGGGCTCGGAATTCTGGAATAGCAGCAGCAGAGGCGGCAGCTGCAGCAGTTTGTCGATATCTCTCATCAAAAGGTTTGGGAGTAGCGGTGTGAGAGGAGCGCGTGTAATCCAAAGTCCCAGAGGAACTGCCATAGGGGGCCATGGGATTGGGGAAGTAGTTGCTGATGTCAAATCGGTCCATTTGGAACGAATCCTGAGACTGGGACGATGACAGAGATGAGAACATGCTTCTCTCTGTGGAGGACCGAACTGAGGATGGATCAAACATGAATTCCCTGCCTGTCAGATAGTTTTCTTTGGGTGGAAAGAATGGGCTGTTAGTGTGACCCATGTTTGGCTGGCGGGGCAGGTATGGACTCTGCCAGTGAGTTGGTCGCACCTCCTGGCCAGGCCATACATTTGTGAATGGATGTCTTGGCATTGTTTGAGGCACAGCAGGAGTTGTGAACATTTCAGTCCCTGGCACAGTTGTTGGTCTTCTAAGAAGACTAGATGTATTATTTGTTCTAAGTGTGGAGGTTGGATCTGAGATTCTTGACAAACTGCTTCTGTCACTAGGCTGGGCAGATGGAGGAAGAAATGGGGTGGTCATGGCCTGTCGCTGAAACATAGCTTCTGCCATAAAACTACTAGTGACAGGAGGTGTGGCAAATATGGTTTCTTGTTGGCGGAGATAGGAATTTTCCCTTGAGCTGGCAGAAGATGGATGAAGTGGATTCAGAGAGGAAAATGCATCAAATGCTGGAGTTGGTGTTGTATGGTTAGCCAGCAGAGGGGTAGCATTCTGACGCTCTGGAAACCGAGGCAAGGTAGAGACTGAATCTCTTGCGTACAATGACTCATGATGTCTTTCTACCAATGGGTCAATGCGAGATCTTAGCTCTGTCTGTGGCATGATTGGCAGGGTGTTATCCAGACTGGTTATGACACTAGTTGGCATCGCAGGAAGATGATGATTGACCTGTGGTGATTTACTCATCAGATCCCTGGAATCAGGATGAGATTTGTCTACCATTGCTTCAAGCTGCTGAAGACCTGATGGAGAAGAGCATTCAATAGTGCTATGAGAGCCATTCAAGTTCTTCAGATATTGATCAAAGCACTTTCTCTCGGCTTCTGAAGTATGTCCATCTTGAAGAACTGGAGGTAAGCCATACTTGTCATGACTGGTCATCACAGAGCTGTATTTGTCATGACTAGTCATCACAGACTCATGACCAGGTATGACAGATTCATGACTGGGTATGACAGATTCATGACTGGTCATGACAGATTCATGACTGGTCATGACAGAATCATGACTGACCATTACAGAATCATGATTGGCCATCACAGAGGCCCCACCATCTCTTGGAGTTGCAGGCAATTCTGTTGACATATTAGATTGAGGAATCTGTGACTCAGTCTGTGACAAGGGCTCAGAGATCGAACCATGTGATGGCTGCATTTCCACAGAGCCTTGTGATTGATTCATTTCAACAGAGCTGTTTGGATGCATTTCCACCGAACTGTGGGGGTGAAGTTCAACCGAACCTTGAGCCTGTTGCATTTCCACTGATGGAATTTCGATTGATGCAACAGATGGCACTGTAGCCGACATGGGCATCTCCTCAGAATGGACAGAGTGCTGTTGCATCAAATTGGTTGCTGGGGGCACAGAAAATGGTGTATTTGGACCAGGCACTGAGATAGGAGTGTTTGGAGCTAGCACTGAAAATGGCTGACATGATTCAGGCTCTTCCGGCTCCGGTTCCGGTTCCATTTCATCCTCAGAGCTCTCCATGGGTGGTGGAGCAGGAGCTCTTGGTGGAGTCAATGGAATGTCATTAATGACATCATCGTCTGATGAATCTTCTGAAGGAAAACTTTCAGCTCTCTCTTCCTCCTTGTCATCAACCTCATTTTCACCATTGTCGAGTTCTTCTGGAACAGATTCTCCTTGAGAATGTTGAGATTTTGGCATAACTTCATCTTCTCTGGGAGATTGCAAAGGTGTGTGTGACTGTTGTTCTTCCTTACTCTCCTCCTCTTCGAGGTTTTCTGCATCTGAAAAGTCCCTGTAAGGACTTGCTTTCCCTTGGAGCATATTTTCTTCAGAGTAAGCAGGAGAAACAGGTCTAGATGGCACCTGGTCTTCTGGATCCTTAGCAGTTGGTGTTTCCTCTTCTTTGGCATTATCAGCAGTTGCCACTTTTGGAGATTTATTTACTTTTGCTGCCTTTCCTCCTTTAGTTTCTACCTCCTCCATCTCCTCCTCTTCTTCCTCCCCACTCTCAACTGTTGATGTCTGCTTTAACTTGCCTGAGCCTTTCTTTCTGCCTTGCTTGGATTTCTTACCCACATTCTTGGGGGCTTTTTTAGTGGAAAATTTAGCACCCTTTGCTTTGGCCTTTCTGTTTGCCTTAATTCTAGCACTGGGTTTTCTTTTGGGAGGTGTAGCTACCTTGCTTCGGCCTCCCCGAGCAGTAGTCACTTTTTGAGCAGCAGGAGACTTTCTGCCAGCAGCTCGGGGAGAGGAGGGTGATTGTTTTTCCTCTTTTGGAATACCTCTGCCGGATGGGGTTCTTTTCCTCCTAGTACTGACTGACTTAGAAACTTCTCCTCCAGTCATATCATTGTCATTGTCTGCATTCTTCTTTTTCCTTCCGCGGCCAGGTTTTTTTACCGCTTTAACTGACATGGCTGGTTCCCCTCTGCCAGGAGATTTTCTTCTGGGGCCAATAGCTCTCAACTTCTTTTCTTTAGAATCTGTTTTTGAGGAAGCAGCTTCCCTGTTCAATTTTAATGCAGCACTTCTTTTCTTTTTAAGGGAAGAGCCCCTTTGTAGAATTCTCCGAGCTTCTAATTTCAGTCTCTTGACTTCAATTTTTTTCCTTTCTTTTTCCTTCTTTTCTTTTTCTTTCTTTTCCAACCTATTCTTCTTCTCCTGCAGCCGCCTTTCTTCCTTTTCCTTCTTTTCCTTCTCTCGTTTTTCCTCCTTCTCTTTCTCTCTTTCTTTCTTTTCCATCTCCCTTTTCTCCTCTTTTTCTTTTTTCTCCAGCTCTCTTTTCTCTGCTCTTTCTTTTTTCTCCTTCTCTTTCCTCTCAGCCTTGTCTTTCTTTTCTTGCTCTTTTCGGTCTGCCTTCTCTTTTCTCTCTTGCTCTTTCCGTTCTGCTTTTTCGTTCTTTTCTCTCTCTTTCTGCTCCTTAATTTCATTTTTCAAGAGAAGTTCTTTGGGGGGTGGAGGCAGAGGGAGCAGATCTGCAGTTTTTACTTTCTCTCTCCTCAGGGGACTTATTCCTTCATCTTCAGATTCATTATCAGATTTGAATTCATACAGATCAGCCAGTCCTGCTTTTGAATCAGTATTGCCACCGTCTTCTTCATTCTGTTTATCCGCACAGGAGCTACCGTCATCTTTTTCAACCTTCAATTTATCCTCCTTGTTGCTTTCTTCCTCTGCCCCATCATTACCTATCGACACCGTGACATCTGTTGAAGCTTGAGCATCAGCCGTATCAACTTGAATAGCAATGGGTCTTTCTGCATTAGGAACCTCAATCTTTATAGGAGGATCATGACTTTTTATATCGGAGGAGTTGCCACGTTTGGATACAATTGTCGATGCATCAACAATTTGGTGGACCTTTTTCTTGTGCCAAAAAAGAGAGTTTTTCTGCTTACACTTAAAGTCACACAAATGGCATTGAATAGGCTTTTCATTAGTATGGCTGCGGAAGTGAACCTTGAGGTTGTCGGCGTGTCTAAACGACTTACTGCAACCTGGCCAAGTGCAATGATAGTTGCGCTCACCTATATGGTATAGAGAAGAAAAGAAAAATAAAAAAAATGAAAAGACATCAAGAGTGCCCCCCTTCCCTTGTAAATAAATAAATCATAAATATACATAATCTTATAGAATCAACACTTTGATCCATTCTTTATAACAAAATATAGTATACCACACTTGTAACAACTACGCTTGAAACGAATTGATGGAAATAACAAACACATATATGTGCCTCATTTTTTCGATAATTCTTTTACACCTGTAACAAACAAGCGATAACAAACTGAAGGCCTTAACGAATTTGTGTTCTTACCCACCAACCTCTTCTTTTTCTTTGTTCGCAACTGAAATAACGAACTACTATCATAGTTCGTTTAGGTCCCAAAGGCCCGGGACAAAGATCAAGTAGGCTAGCCTACAAAGTCAGCATTGCTCGATGTCTAGCTAGTGTGCGTGAAACGCAATTGTTAGCTGCTAAGATCTAAAAATATATTACAGATCATGTCCCTATGCAGCTTAGCCAGGCATAGGCTAGGTCTCTGTATC
Organism: Aegires albopunctatus; assembly: GCA_032466395.1. NCBI lineage: Eukaryota > Metazoa > Mollusca > Gastropoda > Nudibranchia > Aegiretidae > Aegires > Aegires albopunctatus. The sequence continues at coordinate 454 of JASKDV010125522.1, read as the reverse complement.
TCTCTCACATGGCCTTGTTGATGTTGTGGTGTGTTTAGTTGATTCTCTGATTGATATTTATCATTTGATTTACATTACATCCATCTCTTCAGTAATAACACGTTGGCAAACAAGAAATAGAACTTAGATTACAAATGTGTATAAGATCTAAGTTTCATTTTATTGTATGGAACAATGGGGAAAGGGAAAGCATTGGCATGGAGAATGTGTGAAAAGGCTAGGAGGGGAGGATTAGGGGATGGAAAGAGTGTGTGAGTGTTGAGGTTGACTGAAATAAAGAACTGTTTATTTTTGTCTGGGGTTGTTCTTTACATCCACCATATTCGCTCTATTAGAAGCCCCCTAACTACAACAATTAACAATACTAATTAATAATGAATACACTGACAAGACGAGCAGTATCCACTGACTGAGAGTGAAACCCGATACTTTTCACACCTGCACGTTCATTAAA
>JASKDV010125411.1:0-14230 GCA_032466395.1 Aegires albopunctatus | reverse complement strand
CTCTCTCTCTCTCTCTCTCTCTCTCTCTCTCTCTCTCTCTCTCTCTCTCTCTCTCTCTCTCTCTCTGTTTTTCTCTCCCTCTTTTCTTTTTCACCAATTATGTTGCTCTGACCAAGGGAACCCCTTAATTGGAATGCCGCTTAATTGGAAAGATTTGCCTTGAACAGCGCTGTTGCAATTAACTTGCTCGCACTGTACTGCCTTGCAAGGGCAGACTGATGTAATTGCAATTTCCCGCATATTGTGATTACTGGTTTTCTCATGTCAACAAACCCAGTACTTTATGAGTGAAATTGCAGATACAACATCAATCTGCCTTCTATTGATGGTAGAATACCAGGTTAAAAGCGATGTATTTCTTGCTTGCCAAATTATGTTTGTAGTACAGGACAAGTTAAGATTAACACATAATCAGCTAAAATACCGCTTCAGTACATTTAACTAATTTTTGACAAATCAAAATAAATAGAGTTTTACTTGCAGAAAGTCCAGAAAATTAAGAAAATAAATTGACCTATTTTACAAGAGTGCTTTTGATTTTTCAGCCCTTTTAGAGCACAGTTTAATGATTCAGTACAAACATTTGGTAATTGAAGGCTTGTAATATCTACTTAATTTTTTCATGCCTTTGGGAGCTGATAAGTGATAGTCAGTGCCTGCCATGACCAATCATCTGATGGAAGTGTGTGACTTTATCTATTGCCTGGTGTTCTCAAAATAGGTTGGCTTTGATGAGAAGCAGGAGTAACTTTAGTCAGTTTTCACAGCTCTAGGTTTAATGATAAAGATTTTAAGATATAATAACAGAGCGACATTTTACAGGTGTAATCAGTCTCGGTGGCTACTTTGGCATTATATTGATTTTATGCCGTTTATTAAAGTGAAAAAATTATCTTTCTTCTTATGCCAATGATACTACCAAAATCTAATCCGAATCCCTCTGTAATCTGAACTATTTTCTTGGAATGGATTTTGTTTTTATTATTTCTTAGTATTACGAACAAATTCATGGGAACGGAGGTGCTTGGATTAGAGAGACCAGACTGTTCATATGATATAATATGCTATATATATATATAATATATCATATTAATGAATGAAAATTGAACTGCTTCAAGCATTTGGTTTTATAAAATGAAAATTGTATACTGCAAGTACACGATGACATTGATTAGATTGCTATACTTATGTGGATCTATCTTTTCCTGATTTTAAAGTAAGAGTTAAACACCATTTTATTATTCTCAGGTTGAGGTGGAGCTGTCTGAGAGAGAATATCAGCGCCTTACTCTTAAAGACATCAAGAAATATGACAAAGAAGATTGTGGTCTTAGTCTTCATCAGGGTCCACACATTGTTCTCTGGTCATTTCTTTGTATACCTATTGCCCTTGTCATCTCTCTCTGTCTATCATTTTACAATGGCTCTTTAACGTGGTACAATTTGTTTATCTACTTTAGTGAAGAAAAGTCTATTGTCCATCGTATAACTATTTGTCCAGTTCTTATTTTATCATTTCCAATTTTAGTAGGTTTATCCTCATTGGTTTTGGCAGTAGTCGCCTCAGTTCTTCAAATCTCATGGTCCTGGATACGCTGGAAGTTAGAAATTCGAGATGGGGAAAAAGGTTTTTATGGATGGTTTTGCGGTATTATCGATTTGCCAGATTGTTCACCTTACCAGGTGGTTGTATTAGACGATGCTAATGCTTATTAGTACTTACTAGATCTGAGTCTTTTTTTTTATGATGTTTGTCTTTATTGCAAAGATTATATAAAGTCAATTTGCCCCCTCCATTGCCATCATTGTTTGATGAACAGAATTATAAATTTATGTAAAGAATATAATCTAGAACAAAACCCAACATTATTTACCTGCTGTTGGTGGTATTGAATTTTTCATCGCAATCAAATGATTTCATTCCTCTCATTGCATTTCATACGATAGCGTAGGTTTTAATAAGATTTCTTTTCTTCTTTTATGTATGAACGTTCATATACAAAGATTGTAATGTAATAATAACCCTAATCAATAAATAAACATGGTATGTCTATATTCATTGTAGGTAGGACAAACAGCCTAGTCAACGGCTTTAGCGAGGCGAGCATCGAGATTTTCGCATTTTTCGGTCATCTTTACGCCTCACGCCTCTCAATGAATTCGTATCGTAATGTTATGTATACCATCATAATGAGCAATTCAAGTCCTTTCTATCCATACATACTATAATGGGGATGTATTAATGGAGTGTGTAGCGAGCGCCTTACACAGAGTCCAATTTTGCGAAAGTTGAACCCAGCACAGTGGCATATTGAAACATGATATTCAGACCTCTCTCTTTCTTTTTCTGTCTTGTGGGCGCTTTAACACTAGAAAGTGTTTATGATTGGTTGCTATAAATAGATATTGAAATTCCCGTTCTTACAATATTTTTTTCGCCTTTATTGGTCAAATAGAAAATATTTAAAAAGTTACGCGAAGTTTTTAGACCCGCGGCATCAGACCGTCCGATATATTTTTCTCGGGTAAATTCGGTACTGTTAGAAAGAGAATTTAATATTCTAGATTGTCTTAAAATTTCACAATAATAAGTTAAATGGAGCCCATTCTCGAGTTATTTGAATAGAACCCATTTTCAATGAATGCCCTGCAGCACAATGTAAATACTATGTAAAACGCATGGCTAGGGTTGGCAGTCTGTGATGGCCAAGGCTATTCGTAATGGCGGTTATCGTAATCAGTCGTATTTTTACCTATCAATTTAAGGCATTATTTTTGCTGTATTTTGCGGGCCATTACTCAATTTTTTATTGTTAAGATGTATTTCATGCATGTATGACAGATATAATGGTATCAACTCACTAGTTTGATACTGGTCTACTTAAGCTGAATTACGCATTTTACACAATGCCGCTTATTTATGTCAGCATTTTTTTAATTCCTGACATTATAAGCAGGTTTTAGACTATTCCATCTGTCAGCGCTTGAAAAGATCTTTGATTTGATGTGTAAATCAATAATGTGGCTCTATTCATTGATTTTTCAAAGTCATCTAAAAATTGATAAAATTCGCTATTTTTACATCAATTTATTCATTAAATTTTTTATTTTTTTAAATTTTATGTTAAAAAAAACAAACCACTTGCACCTTTTGCATATCCACCAAAAAAAAAAATAGCCTTGTTCTATGCATATAGGAGTTCATCTTTTCAAAAATTGAGAATGCTGGGTGGTATATTTATTTAAATGGGCCATGTCTCAAAATGGCATTTTTGAACATCAGAAAATGTGACAAAAAATTTAAAACTTAAAATATCCATAACTTCGTTGTTAATAATCAACTTAGAGAACTAAAATTGGTATTAAAATATTCAGGATAAAATGATCTATGTTCTAAGCTTTTCTGTTGCTTAAAAAATGATTTTCTGTTTGTCCTACCTGTTCATTGTGTAGATCTTAAGAGAAAAAGATGTGTAGTTTCTTTTGACATTAACTATATGTTAATGAGTTACAAAGCTTTGAATACCAACTAAAGAACGTGATTTCCCAACAAATAAGCAGTCTTAATTGTACAGTACAGGGAAATATTGAAAATGCTGAAGTGAAACCAACACCAATTAGATTCTTTGGTAATGTTATATCTATGGGCTTCATTGGCTTTTAAACTTAGTGAGTAGTAGTAGTTCCAAAAAATACCTTTTGAAGTTGAAGGCTGCGTGCGCAAGTTTTCTTTACCATTTTAAAAGTAATTAAATTTTAGATAAAACAAGAAACTAGCTTGCCTTGTCGGTCAAACATTTGGGAATGAAGTTTTGGAGAAATTATTTGAAGGAACTTTTGCTTTATATTCTTTTCTCTGATTTAGAAGGAAGAGAATGTATTTATGTTTTCCTTGCTAACTGCATGTTGTATACTTAACATTAAAGTTAGACCTATGTTGGATGTTCCTATATAACTTACAAATACAAACATTGTTGCTAAAATTGCAATGCATACATGGATCAGTCTTATCTTAGTGTCTCAGCAATGTGAAAAATCTTCTTATGGCCCATGCATACTTTTGATGTGTCAAAAGTCTTGAATCTTGTCCATCTTTTGATATCGCTGTGCTAGCAAACTGGCACAACTCAGAGATGTGCCAAAATGCATCTAGCCAATTTTTTTTTTTTACTTTGATACTTCCCCCACTTTTGAATTTTTAAATGTGCTGAATTATTTTTTGTAATATATGAGAAAAACAGATATATGGTATATTTTCTCATTTTTCTTTTATGATTACTTCATATTTGTTCCTGTTTATCTCATGAAATTATTTAAAATAAGTGTGCCATTTTGCTAGCACAGTGATGATGTATATAAACATTAGGGTACTGGGGTTGTTTAATTTTGTTTCAACTCATTTGATTGAAAGAAAGAGAAATACATTATGTGTCTAAAAATATTCATTTTAGCAGGGTCACAAAAATCTGTTCTTCAAAAATATGAGTAGCATTTTGGCTCTTTAAGCCTCGATTTTAGTTAACGGCTCTAAGCTTCATTTTTAGTTAACTTGTTTCATGAATAATACTTTGTAATCTGGCAACTGAATGGATTTTTTAATTTTTTCATTCACATTATGCCTTTAAATTTTCATTTTATCACCTACAACTACAAGGCTTTCATCAAAGTAGTCCTTTAACTGTTTCCATTCTATTTTGGTACTGATTAAAGTCATAGGAGAGAATAATGCTGATAAAATGCTAAGCCACTAGCAAATACTAGAGCCAGGCTGCATTTAACCTTTTCAAGTTTGATAAGTTCGCATTTTTTCGACCCCAAGTTCGATAGGTTCAAACTTTCTTCAAATGGTCTTAATTCTAGCTGACGAACTTAGGTTCTAATGGCCAGCGAATTCAAAATCTTAGATAAATTTGAACTTACTTCAACAAACTTAAAACAAGGTAGACAATCGTGACATTTTTCTCCCCTCCCTTTCACCAACGTTAGGCCCCGCCTTCTCTCTGCCGTTTTCAAATGAAAGGGAGTAATTGCACTCTATCTTCTACTGCAGTTAGGGCCTTTCATTTGAAAATGTCAGCTTTGTCATTGAGGATGTGACCAGGAAAGGAGGGCGTGAAGATAGCAGCGTCTTTGTGCAAGTTCGTAGTTTAGCCTAGTCAGCAAACTTTGTTAGACCTCCTCCACTAGCTAAGTTTGAAATTGTCAAGTTCGAATTCACCAACCAAGATCTAAGATCAAAAGAGAAGTGTAAGTTCTATAATATCGAACTTAGCACGGCTTAAGCAAATACAGAGGAAACTTATTAATTTCAATTCTTCAGAGGAATTCTTGAAATTTTTAACTATGATTTATGGGAAGGGAATTAACCAAGAAAATGTTTCTCTTATTTTCGACCTCATTTATTATCTCTTAGATTTGGCTTCATTCAGTATTTTATTTTTATTTGTATGGGGTTCAACTTTATTTATGAAGTTGAATTCTTACAACTTTCAATTAGATTGTACCTACTTAAACTATTTGGGTGAGTGGTGAATACAACAAGAAGAATGAGAGTTGAGAAGAGAAAACATGGATCAAGATTTAGAATCAGGATCTTACCTAGCCTAGACTAGATCCAGCTTAAGTCATTAAGCTTAGGCAGTGGTCAACATTGCCTGTTTGTGATAGGCAAAGATCTGCAATGTATAAGGATGCCTATGAAACATGCCGTAGCTTAGAATAGAAAAACTACAGAGTGTATGTATACACTTGTCTTTCGATATTTCATGTTAGTGAATTACAAATTTATTGAAAGGTATTGATGTTCTTAAGATTTATACATATTTATATTTGTTACACTGGTTTTTGCATTATTTTTGTGAAGTTTGTGAAAGTCTATGATGAAGATTGTGGTTACTCAGAAATATTTTCCTCTTCCGGATTATTTTTAAAAAAATCAAATTAAGTGGCTAAGACATTGTTTTATACACATCTCCACATAATATGAATGTCAAAAAATTGACTTTTATATTTAAAAAATATATAATAATAAAAAAGTTGGGATTTTATTTTTCATTCAATTTTGGGATTGATTAATGATATTGATTTGATTATATCTTTGCCATACTTTGTTAATGATCTAGTTATTTTTTTATAACAAAGACTGTCATTGTCATACCTCTTGCCATTTCTTAAAAGATTTGCTTATCTTATATGTAATGATGAATATTTGCTCCTTTAAAGAGTTATACTAAGCGTTGTTGATTATTTTGACTTAGAAGAAGTAAAGTATTGCTCTGGTTAGGGAATAATTCAATTTTATGTTAATAAATGCATATATTCTTGTGATCAATCTTCTACATTTATTTTTAAAATCAAGTAATACAGTGCAAACCCCATAATTCGAATTCCTTGGAATATGGGGATGAATTTTACTTATCCAAGTTTGAATTGCGCTATGGCTAATCTTTGATGGATTTTATTAGGCCTAAGCTACCTGGATGGCAGAATTTTAAACTGTCTAGTTTGCAAGGCCTGGCATTTTACTGATTTGCTGTATTATATTTATTTCAATTATATTAAAAACAATTCAGCCTTTTATTACAATGGCAAAATCTCCAATTTAGGATGGAGTAAAGTTGATGGATGGTTGAGATGCTCTTTTACAGTAATTCAATATTCAAATAATGACATCGAATTATCCAATTTGGACCAGAAATAGTTTGAATAAACAAGAATTTTTAACAAAGCCAAAGAAGAAAAACAACCAAGACTTAAAGGTATCGGGAAACTTTGAATTATGTGTGACTTCACTGTATTGATAGAGCCATTGTATATAACAATAATACATGTAGTATGGAAATAATGTTTTAAGTATTTAATGTATTTGTTTAATTTGCTATTATATTTATCATCATTAAACTTCTCTTGTCCATAGTAAGATTGGGTTGTTTGAACAAGAATTTAGCTGTGTGGATAGTGGTGGGAGGTGGGTGTCTTATGGCCATTAAGATTGAATCTAGAGTTAAATAATTATATTATTGAGTACATTTCTTTAAAAAAGAATTTTTGAAAAGTTGATATACTGTATGTTTCCATGGCAGCAGATTAATAACTTAATTTTATGACATACAAAATACAACTACGGTATATTATTTGTTATGGTACAAAAATAACTGCAGGGTATATTATTTTCGCCATTGTTTCAAGGGCAAAGCAGCTGAACCATATACCATGGCACAAATATATTCTTGAACTTGATTTAGATTTAAACTTACTAAGTAAAAAGTAATAAATATTTTCTTGTTAAAACTGACACCAAATTAACTGTCAGATGCCAAAAACTCTTTAGTATAGTATGTAGATTAAGGGAATGAGCTTATGAACTTTATCTTTTGTCATTGTCACAGTTTTGTTGCTATTTAACTCTTTTAATCCCAAGCAATGTTCACTGTGTTGGTTTGCTTTACCATGGAAGTCCGAGCAATGCACACTGCGTTAATTCTATAGGCCGACTGTTGTAGCCTGGGCAAAGTGTTCTAAATAGCGTCAACTTTAAAGGATTAACTGATGTTATTTATAAGGTTGTTTTTGTTATTTGACAATGCTTAAACATTTCACCCTATATATTAAAACCTTTTTTTATAATTTTTATAGATTGAATGCAAGTATGATAAATTTTAATAGTGAGTGGTCCTAATGGTTATACTTGTAAATACTTGTATATCAATTTAAGAAAGTTCATTCCACTTTAAACTCTTCTCTTAATTCAAAAATTATCTTAAAGTTAGAGTGCTATGGTCATATGTATTTGAAAAGCCCATCACAGTGCCTTGTGAACCATTAAAAAGCAGCTCTTAACTTAAATAATAAATATTATTTTCTTTACATAATATACTTACTCATTACTCATTAAAAAAAAACTTAACTAAGGACTTACTGGATTTGATATTGTTTTTAAATTCTGTAAAAGCATCTTTTTACAATGGCTGCAAGTAATTTGAAAGTCATGATATTGCATTATGATAAGTATATGTAGAGAATAATGCTGTTTTAATCCAAAATGCGGAATATGTCTCTTTATACATACTCAATAGTATTCTGCGTTTTGGATTAAAACGGCAGAATAAGACTAATAAGAATGAGAAGTTGAGGCAAATGATCATCTGAAGCTTACATTTACATGTTTATTGCAGTTCCAGTATTGAATATTGTAAACTTTGCCGTGTAGTGGATGATAAGAGATCTCGTGTGATATTTTACAATTTCGTATGTAAAGTAAATTTCATTGTATTGTTCTTAGCTTTACATAAGGATTGTTTTTCTTTGTTGTCAAATGTTGGCTGTGTGTTAATTTTAAGAGACATATTTTTTGTTATTCCTTTTACTTTTAATAATTCTAATCCCTCATTTTTCTTTGATCTTTTGTTTTCAACTCATAATGTGAGATAAAGATATTCATCATGTTAGTGATCTTAATCTATTATACGAGAGTGGATTAAGTTTTCATGAATAAGGTTTGTGTATTTTATAATTTGATGTCAATCACATTCCATTTTGTCCTTACATTTATTAATATACATTTATACAGTAGCAAGCTTGGTACCCTTGGTGCAAAACTCAGAAATCGACAGTCACAACAATGACTTGATAATACTGAGGTTTGAATGAGAATGTCGAATTAAATCAGATGGAAGTCTTGGCTAAGTTTTGGCAGACGGAAGTAGGCTATTATATCTAGATTTATATCTTGCTTGAACGGCAAATATATAACTTTCTGTGGAGATAAATCTAGATCTATCTATGGAGATAGATTTCAATCTATAGTTCTTTAGATATATAGATTTAGATCTACTAACAAACAATCAATATGCCTAGAATATAGATTTTTGCAACTTACCATCTTGGTGCAAAACTCAGATTCGACAGACATTCACAACAATCACTTGATGATACCAAAGTTTGAATGAGAATGTTGATTTTAAATTGAACAGAAGTAGCCTCGGCTAAGAATTTTGGTGGATGGAAGTAGGCTGAGACCCAGACGTACTTTTGAATGTCGTATTTTGACAATAGGATTGTTGTTTGCAAATGTACCATAATAAAAGAAACACTAATCAAAATGATTATATGCCTATAACACAATCTGATGTTCGTCAAAACTACCTGTGAAGTTTCAGAGAGTTTTGTTGTGTACTTTGGGAGCCTATCCTGACAACGTGAAACGCTATGCCGTAAAGTTATGAATTATATAGTAGATATACAGTATTCAGCATCTCTTAGTCTCTCTTCCCTTTGTTTTAATGCTTTTGAATCCTAATTGGGCAGTTAGCGGGAAAAGCATAATATATAGCACCTTACTTCTGTAATGTCATCTATTTCTGTTTATTTTATTTTTAATATTATTGTCATAATTATTTTAATTTCTCCTCCTATTGTATTTTTTTCCAATCATTTGAAGGAATACTTAACCTTTGTATAATCAATCAATTATTTAAGAGTGTAGTGAACTTGATTACCCTCTATCTCTTTACATGTAGAGATAAAACAAATTCCTTTATAGACCTTACACTTGCATACGGTACCTTACCGGTTAGATTGATGAATTTGATTTAGATGCTTTAAAAGAGAAGCAGTGGTAAATTGTTTCTTTTAAAATGACACCATCACAACTTTGCCAGCATTACCTGCAAACCTTTTTTCTTGTAACAAAATAAATGCAACTTTGGAACCTTACAAATAATATGATTTATTACATGTATACATATAAATCACATATTGTATGCAATAATGTTTACTAACACAATTTATCTAACATATCAGCCAGTATTTTGATATCAGCGGTGCCTAAACTGAATCTTTTACCATATCTGCATTTGTATTTGACAATTACTGTTATTATTCAATGCAATATTTGCAGAGAGAATTTACATCTTTTAGATAGTCTTACATTACAAACTAGAAATGCAAATAACAGTGCTCACTTTTACCCAATTATCACAAAATATTTTAATAAATTAATTTGTTGAAAATGATTTACATATGTATGTAATATATATAACCATTTATTGACAAGGCATGTTCAATAAATTTTAATTCTAACTTTAAAATGATAAAATCATACTAGAAAGCTGAAATACCGCCCATCCATGGTCACTATTGTCACTATGCGAAGTGTCACATTTCTGCCATTATTCCTTGACTTTCAAAAGTCCTTGACAATAATATGTTCAAGACAGTTGGAATCTCCATCACAATATTTCTAGGTTTGGAAAAAGGAAAATGTCAAATTGTGCTAAATCTTGTGACTAAGGTGGATAGGGAAAAATATCAAGCATGTTAGTGTTAGATAAGTAAAGCTGAATACTAGTCACCAATGACTATGTGACCAGTTCCTGGGTAGTGGGTTATGACTATGTGACAAGTTCCTGGGTAGGTCATGACTATGTGATCAGTTCCTGGATAGTGGGTCATGACTATGCTATCTTGGTGAAGCCCAAAAAGTATGACAGCACAATTTCTCCATTGGATGCATGTTCTTTTGTCTTCTTTGGGTAGGAAAGAAGGTGCTCTCCATCTCATTGAGACAGATTTTTGCTCAGGATCAAAATATCAAAATGAAAGACCTATATCTCATCTATTGTTACCTATAATTCGAACAAAAACTTTTGTGCCTTTTGATTACAAATTAATCCTCACAGCACTCAATTCACTGCTGTTTTTGGTCTTGAAGATTGTTTTTTGCTCACAACCGATGTCATATAAATGTACAAATGTCAAGAACTTTAAAAGGTCAAGGAAAGATGGCAGATATGTGTCGTTTTGTGTGGTGACTATGGAAAGCAGTGCACGGAAAAAACGTGTCAGCAAAATTTCAGGTTTTTGGTATAATTTTATCATAGTAAAAGTTAAGATTTATTGAACATTTCTCATTTGTGATTTTCATAAAGGTGGAATGCACAAATCATTGCTTAGATCCCATTTAATTACACCTAAAAAGGTGTTATTGGGTATCATGATCTCTTTGCTTAATAATTGCTTGCTAGCTTTAATGAAATGATTTACTAAATCAATAAGCAAAGCTGGGTGAGATATTCTTCCTATGTCAAGTGTTACTTATTATATGATTGCCAAATTTACTGCCTACTTATTTTACACTATAGAGATAGTGTTCATAGTCTGTTATTTCTACACCAAATATCAGTACATTTGATGATATTTTATAATTTATATATATGTTGCTACAGCTGCTCAGTGTTGTTCCACAATTAACAAATTTTTCCAAGAAAATCATTCCTTATGCCAAATGAATAAGAAATATTATTCCAGTTTCGATGATACATGTACCCATTAATGTTTGCAAATCTCACTTAACCATCTCACATTTACCAAGTCATTCTTATAGACTGCCTCAATATATATTGGCTATTTGCTTCCATTTTCTTGCCAGGGTGTACTTCAGCAGTAAAAAGTGTTGTGTCTTCTGATTTTTTCTTCTCTTCTCTTCTCTTTCAGTAATGAAGAGTTCATTTAACTCCACTTTGAGTTTGAGCAATATACATATCATATGATAATAGTACATTATTTGAACAAAATTGCTATTATGTTTATCCTGTGTGGCATCGTCGTCTGGTGGTAGACATTTGGACTGGTGATTGAAAGGTCCTAGGTTCGATTCCCGGTTGGGTGCGATGTTGAGTTCTTGGAAAAGACTCTCTACATGCATTTCCTCACCGTACCCAGGTGTAATAAGGGTTCCTGGCTCTCTCTACATGCATTTCCTCACCGTACCCAGGTGTAATAAGGGTACCTGGCTATAACTTACTATAAGTAGAAGAAGATTCTGTCAGTATGCTAGAGTGAAGCACCTTTCATCCGGATTCACCTCTGTATGCCCCCCGTGGAGTCAAGAAGGAATTTGGATTGCAATGGCCTGTCAGGGAAACTCTGTAAAGTGCATTGAGCACATTTAGTGGAAACGCACTATATAAGAACGCTCTTTACTTTTACTTTTATCTTCATATTTGAACATGTTTCTAATGTCCGTAATTTCTTTCCTTTATTTAAGCGCACTTAGTCTTTCGTTCTCTGGTTTTATAGTCGTGCTACGTACAATGTATTATGTACTCATATATGACCTTCTCTTTTCTCATACAGTTTTATTTCAATTTATTGCTGTATTTATTTAACTTGCATGCATTTGAATCTCTTTAAATCATAGTTTTCTCATGGGTTGATTTTATTAGATCTATATTGAACTATAGACAGCTAAAATATTGTGCTTATATTTTGTTTTATTTCTTTGTTATAATAAGTTAAATGTTAAATATGATTATTATTTTTTTAATTGCTTTAAAGAGATGATTTGACATTTTATCTCAGATGAAGGGATGAGGATTTATTTCCAGATCAAGCTCCCCACAAGAAATGATGTGCACATTATGTATCAATCAAGTTGCGTTTTGAATTTAATACAATGAAACACCAATAAAGAGTCACATCAAAACAACACTAGCACCATTGCATTGTTTGATTGGTTCATGTTTTATTCTTGATCCTGTGTGCTTGCAGTCTTCTTGAAACCGAAAAGTGATTGGAAGGCTTAACAAATCTTTTGCTTATGTTTGTTCTGCCTTTTTTTTTTTTTTTTTTTTTTTTTTGTTTTAATGAACTGTTGATTTTATGATTGTTTTTTTAATTTCAATTCAATTCAATTCTTTTTTTGTTGTTGCAGTATATAAAAATTAAAGAACATACATTTCAGCTATAAATAAATACAATGTACATGATAGAATAGACTTTTTAAAAATCCTGAGGAAAAGCTCAGGTAAACTGGATGGAAAGGTTTTTAACCGACATAATAACATGAAGAATTTAAAAGTGAGATTAAATTTCAACAAGGCATAAAAATCGAAATAGCTAAAAATTACAAATGCAATACTATATAAAAATTAAAAAGAAAAAAAGAAAGGAAAAATTCGGATCTATGCCAAGGAAAGACCGACATAATCCAGGCGTTAGCCGCAATGCGGCGACACAGGTGGGCAATAGGGGTGAATTATCTTGCCCAAGGAAAAAACTGGATGCCGAAGTGGGGCTTGAACCTGGAACCCCGGGTTACTGTGCAATGCCACTATCCACATGGCCATCTAGCCCCCATGAACTCTTTTTGAAGCCTGAGCGCGGTGAGGAAAATGTGTGTAAAGAGACTTCCAAAGTCTTAACGTCTGACCAAGCGCTTGCAGGAATTGAAGTCACAACCTTTCGATTGAAAACCGACCTCGTTAACCAATCAACCACGATGCAATGGCATTAACATTCAATTTAGTTACATTACAGATTAAAACAACTGGAGCATTACAGATTTAACTCTTTATGACCGGCTATTCTTCACATTCATACCGAGAGGATGGTGCCACCGTTCGACAGAGTAGTCGTATAATAATAATAATTTTCTCTGTTGAATTATCCCCCTTTACTAACCATTATTTGAATTTTATCTATCTCTACAAAAATGTCATATTCATATTCTCCAATTACTTACAAACATTTTGATGCCCCTTTTAGCTTTCACTCTAACTCCACAATGTGAGGTTTTCAATCCAGTGTAATCTCATCATTCTAAATTAATGCGGCTGAAAAAATTTCGGAACTGGAGCATTGACTGCCACATTAAAACAAGGTTTCCGAATTGATTATAATTATAAGTTGTCGAACGTACATGATTGGGCAATTGGTTCCACAGAACTGCAGCAGCACACCTGAAGCTTTTTTTTTTTCCAAAAGAGACGGTTCTTAATTTGGAATATTTACTAAATTGGTTTTTCTGAAGTTGTAATTTCTTTCTTTTAATGAGACTGTCCTGTAGACATGATGGTGACAATTTGTAAAGGATTTTAAAGATTTCATTTGCCTTGGTACGCATTCTATTTCTAAAGCTGGAACTTTAGCTTTGTCTAACAGTTGTTCATATGAGCTGTCTTGATCATCTGTGAATTTGACTTTGAACAGAAACGCCAGGTCAAGGGGCAGAAATTGAAATGCTAGTTGTTTATTTTTGAGAGATGTTTTCCTATTCTTTTTACGACATTATTTAGTGGTTGGGATGCTTTCCTGCAGATTATTTTTATGTATTCCTTAAATTTAAGTTCAAAATCTATTTCTATGCCTAACAGTTTTACAGTTTTTTCACAAGATATTGAAGCAGTGCCAATTTCAAAAACAGGATTTAACATTTGAGTTCTTTTCCCAA
>JASKDV010125410.1:0-24020 GCA_032466395.1 Aegires albopunctatus | reverse complement strand
CCGAGGGGCGTGGCTGATTTATGGCTCTACAGGTGGCTTCGACTAAGGGGTAACGTTTTTCTGTTAAATGCGGCGCCATGAAGAAAGTCAAGCGTCTCCACTGACCGACACCGGTCGGCTGGGTGACTTGGGGGGATCGTATCCCGCTAGACATAAATTTTCTTGATAACTACTGGTCATTGGCGTTAGGTAAGTCCCATCTACCTCACTCGACTCAGGTGTGAATGAATAACTGGCCGTTAAGACAGCTTTTGTCTGTGTCTGAAAATTGTATAAGCGCCTAGGAGGCTGCTGGTTTTGTCCTATTTGTTCTATGTTGCGGTCAACGAGGGGAAGTGAAAAATTGTAAAAGCGCGTAGATGCTAAGGTCCCTTGACAATAATATATAAAATGCAATTTTACCTTTTTTTTAAAATTTCCTAGTTGACCAACCAGAATGTCTTGGCTTTGTTATGCTCTTCTTCATAAATGTTGTTTGTGCCCTGTGTTATAGTTTTTCAAATAAGGGATATTATTATTCAACATAATCATTACCATAGGTAAAAAAAAAGACAAATAAAAATCGAACTTTGATATTAGTTGACATTGTTCAATAAGCCAGTCTAAGTATTTTAATATTACCGTAAAGAGGATGCCAGTTTCTTGTAATTGTTGAGAGGGATTTTGGATTGAAATGGCCTGCCAGGGAAACTCTGTAAAGCGCATTGCACATTTAATGGGAACATGCTATATAAGAACGCTCTTTAACACGCTTCAAACATGGCAACCCTCCAGCAACACTCATCACTGAAACTGGTCGGTTGGGTGTTATAGTGGGATTGAATCCCACTAGGCACAATTTTACTTGATAACCATAGGTCTTTGATGATGTGTTCTTAGGTAAGACACATTGTCCCGCTTACCTCGTCAAATCAGATGTGAATGAATACCTGGCCATTAAGTCAGCATTGTCTTTGTCTAAGAAATTGTAATCCCGCCAAATAGGCCGTGATATCTTGTCCTATGTGTTATGTGTGGTAAGGGGAAGCTAAAAGGCACTTAGAAGCCTTGGCATTAGATAATACATAAGTGAAATTTTTAAGAGGAAAAGAGAATGAGATTGATGCAAAAGAACTCATCACTTTTCAATCGATTTGTAAAGACATATTAGTGGATATAAATGTACAGCTTTGAGCTAATAAAGAGTTACAACTTTATCAGATTCTAAACATCATTTGCTATTTATTGCAGGTATTCATAAAATTGCCCTGACAGAAGCCAAGCTGGGCATGACCAAAGATGTGATGGCCTCCAAGGTTTTACCCTTCCTCATTCCTTTATGTATTGACAACAATCTCAATCTTTCTCAGGTAACGTATTGAATCTGAATCTTTCATAGATAAAACTTTTGAATGAAAATTTTCTTTTATTTGAGTTTGAATCTGGATCTCCTGAAGTAAAATTTTAGATCTGGCATTTTTTTTTTTTCCCAGATAAAATTGGAAATCTGAATCTCTCTGGGATATAAATCCAAAGTTCTACATTTTCTTAACTCTTTATGACCAGAATTTTTTCAGCAGTATGGTGGAATTAGTCTAGAATGATGAGATTACACTGTTAGTAGGGATTGAAAACCTCACATTGTGAAGTTAGAGTGAAAGCTAACAGGGGTATGTTATACATCAAAATGTTTGTAAGTAATTGGAGAATATGAATATGACATTTTTGTAAAGATAAAATTCAAATAATGGTTAGTAAAGGGGGATAATTCAACAGAAAATTATTTCACAGGCTAAAATGAGAAACCAATCCTCTACTTACTTCAAGATGCCTTGTGATCTAAACTGTGTCTCTCAGATTCAATAATCCAGAAGATAATCCAATATTGAACACAAAGAACTTTACAAATTTCAAATATTCAAATTAGGAGAAAAGTTACAAATATTTTAGGAAATAGTGGTAATAAAAAAAGTCATTATTTGGTCAGCGATCAAGGAAACTGAGACGGAACATTTGCAACCCCCATTTTCCGTTACATATTATCTTATATTGTCTAAAGTATTTTTCTATATTTACACTATGTACATGTATGATTTATTTAGAGACTAGCAGAAGAATGCCAATGCTTGAAACATTTTTTTGGGTGAAGATAGACGTCACATGTTTCGCATTTGAATTTGTTCGTATCTTCTATCGTTTTGAGAATGAACGTTGATATGGGAGACACCTGTCAAACGAGGAATGGGGTTCGTACTTTTCCTGCTAGGCTTGGGCTTCATATGTTGAGCAGGCATTTTCTGAGCAACCGCACTGTGCGCATTGCCTCATTTTGCACTCTTTTTAGCTTTCCAACTTGGGTCTTTGATAAAGTGAGCTAGCCGAGTCCTTAGTATATCACCGCCAGCACCACAAGTTGCATCATCATGACGAGTGTCTTTTGTCACCGCGTATGCCATCACTTTCACTGTGACAATTCCTTTCCTCACCTTGGAGATTATGTTCTCTATGTGCTTCCCGAATGACAGTGACCTGTCAAAGGTGACTCCAAGGTATTTCAGCTCACTTCCCCTCTCAATAACCTCTTAGTCTATTGTCACTGGTGGGGTAGGGTCCTTTACAATTTTGTTATTATTGAGGGAGCACATCATAGCACCTGTGCCTTTACCGAATTGGTTACAGCATTGTTGTCCTCGCACCACTTTTCAATGTTGCTGAGCCTGCTTTGCAGGTTCTTGGATATCCTCAACCTAACATTCCCATGCTCATAGGCTGTTACATCGTCCGCAAAAGTTAACGTCCTTCCATTAGGATTATTCTTGTCTGTGGCCAACTCTACTGTGAGATGTTGAACAACACAGGTGATAGTGGTGATCCCTGAGGGAGACCTGGTACTATCTCCTGGGGTAAGACATCCATGTGCCACATTTCAGAGCTACTTTCCTTGTGAGCATTGCTCTGGCAACCCAACACATCAGAAAAGGGTCAAGTTTGAGATCCATCATCTTAAATATGAGCTCCTCATAGTCTACTCTATTATAAGCATCCTCCAGGTCTATCACAGCTATGACTGTTTCTTCCCTATTCTGAAATCCTTCTTAGATCTCATATGCCATGACTGCTGATTGTTGGTGGTGTCCCTTCCAGGGCGATAACTGCCCAATCCCAATATAATGCAATATCATGTCCTGGGTCAAGTAATTTGGGATGCAATCTGGCTCTGTTGGCCCAATTGTGATGTGTAGAAATTGTGTTTTTGAAATCTAGTTTTTGGCAATGCTCCATTTGTACAATGTTTTAATATGTTTACAAATGACTTGGTGCATCGCCATCCAGTTGCAAGGTCAGCAGGTCTCAGACCTTTGGCTGTTGATGACTTATATCCTTTCATTGGGTGCAATGTTGAGGGTTTCTCGGGATCGCTGTTAGTGTTTAATATGATGGCATTGTTAAATTTAAATTAAATGTGCTCTTTAACCTCTTCACTGCTCTGTTGACGTCATGTTTTAAGGCATGTGTGTTCTCTGTTGACGTACCTGGTACGTCATGTTTTACTCCATGGGTGTGCTCTGTTGACATACCTGGTATGTCACATTTTAATGAACACATGTGCTCTATTTTTTTAATTCATGCGCGTTTTCTGTTGACGTCATGTTTTACTCCACGTTTGTGCTCTGTTGACGTACCTGTTTCAACGCATACCCCCCAGAACTCTGTGAAGGACTCAGCTACATTGTTTTAGCACATGGCGTTCACTTTAGCTTATCAGTGAAGGGGTTAAATAATGTTTTAGAATGCTTTAGAATGTTTATGATCAGTCTTATTTGATGTTTCATGAGTAAGAAAAGTGTGAGATAAAAAATTTTAATGTTTGTTTATTGCTATTCCCTGATCATCCTGGAGTATAAAGTCATAAGATTTCCATCCAACCTTTACTGATTGGATGGAAACTGGAGATTTGCTACATTTTCCATATTAATGAAAATATGTTTTGTTGTGAACAGTTCAATGCATACGTGAGTGTGGTCAAAGAAATGTTTGCTAAAGTGGAGACAGAACATCGGACAAAGTTGGAACAGTTGGAACAAATACAACAAGGACACAAGTAAGAGTTGATTTTTCACCTTTTTTCTCTCCAATTGTTTACTTATTTATTCATTGCTATGTACAATATCTAATTTTGCAAGCATCAGGCTCACTCTGCAGTGTTTGTTTTTCTCTGGTTTCCCATCATTAATGATAATTTTTAAGTAAAAACAAAGGTTATTTTGCTTGTAATGTGCAGTAATTGACTAAAAAAAAATGATTTTTTGCTAGCTTTCTTCTTAATAAATGCAATAATAACGATGAATTCATAAAGTTCCTAAAATCCACCAGAAGTGCCCAGTGGTGCTATTACAATTTACAAATTTGATACAATATGAAATTAAAAGTAAGGTACATAGAAAGAGGATAAAAAACTTAATATCTTTTGCCTAAATCTAACCAACATCAAAAATGTTTTATTTTGCTTTGTAAGAAATTTGAGGTAAAGTCACTTGCAGAAACTACCTCTTTTGACTTCCTACCAGCCGTACATATATTTGAATCCAAATGTCCTATCTATTGTTATTCAATTTTTATACTTTAATCTGATGTTTTTAATTATCTAAATGCTTATTATTTACACTTTATATTTATCCCCAAATTATTGTTTTGGTGTTGCCATGCTATTGCCATGAATATCGGTTTACACTTTTACGCTATGCATGGTTTGTTTTGTGATGACAGCATCATAGATAAATTCTTTGGTTTCTACACCCATGCTAACACTATATGCCAAACTTAAACCAGACGAAACGACGTGAAAACATGACCCATGTGACCATTTGCTATTTTATTTTCTCAGGACTTTGGAGATTGGACAGATTACAGGTGAAAGTGAAGACACCAATCAGGAATCTTCCTTTGTAAGTTGATATCAAATAAATTTCTAGATAGGGAAACTGGCAAAATTTCAGACTCTCTTAGTCAGATTTTGATTCTTGAAGGGACTTGCAAGAGTGAAGGTTTCAAATTAAACTAATAGTGTAAGACATAAATATGAAAAGATTGTTCAACAGTTTGGGATGTATCTGACGCAAGCTTTTAGGTCTTTATATCTGGGGACTGAGTATATTTTCACTTTTGAATGTCCATTGATAGTGTTAATTGCAGTTTTTGAAGTAAAATGTGCGGGTCCAGGCAAAAACCCAGCTTAATTTCAAAATCTTTAAAATAAAGCTGATGGGTTGGCAAAGAAAGTACAATTATTTCTGAGCATTTCACACTTTATTTCATCCAATTATGATAATTAGAACCTGAGATATGATTCTTTTAGTACCACTGGGTTCACAAACCTCAATCTGAGAAAATCACATCCAGAATCTGGGATAGCAGGAATATTGTAAAGAGAGTTGGTGTCATATAAAAATTATATTAAAATACTTCAAGTCAAATTTTATCATATGAAACGGTTTCAAAACAAACAGAACAAGTTAAAGAAATCGTATATGGTGAAACCTCAAAACCTTTTGGTTTGGACCAATTTTGACTTTGAGAACCCCTACACAAGAAATAAACCTGACAACTTCAGCCAGGTTTCCACCTGGACCCACACAAATGAGCAAATTTCTCCATCAACATTCCATTGCTCTTACCCATTTTTAACACATTCTTTTAAAAAATTGTTGTTCTCAGTTTGCAGGTTTGTTGTACTTTCTTGGGGTTTTTTTTTTTTTTTTGTTTTTGTTTTTTTAAAGAATCTTCTTATAACGTTAGTTGATGTTTGTAATTTATTTAGTCAGGGTAAATAAATGATTTACATAAAACCTACTTCTTGATTTCATGATATTCATGCTGTTTGTGCACAACAACCCCAGATCTGACACAATGTTCATTGGGGTATAACTAGGATAAAAACAGTTTAAAAATGGCTTGGATAATGATGGAATGACCTTGATGATATGACATTTAAGTCAGGTTATTTGTCTTAATAGTCACACCTGTCACCTGTCAGCATCACCGCTGACGCCATTCTTCTTGGTTGGTGGTCTTATCAACCACCTCATGCATGTTCATCCCTGTGATGTCCTTCAGATTGGAGATATGACACGGATTGTCTTCCTCTTTTTCTTCTTCCCTCTATCTTTCCCTGCAGTACTGTTGACATGAAGTTGGTTCTTTTGTGCCTTATTACATGTCAAACATATCTTAGTTTTCTTTTGTTTATCTCTGTATTCAATTCCATTTGAATGCCAAGCTCTTCGGGGACACTTTTGTTAGTTCTTTTCTCAGTCCATTTTATTCTGGGTATTCTACAGTAGACCCACATTTCAGCTGCATTCAGTCTATTTATATCTTGTTTTATAATGATAATTAGGATTAAAATCTTTACTTAAATTTTGAAATATAGTTAATCTAGACTATTGTCTAATGACCATAATGACCGGCTTCATTTCAGATGGACAGATTTATGTCTGGTGTTGGTCTAGGCGGTTACACTTCATCGTCTTCCTCATCTGCTTCTAAGAAATCATCGGCAACAATCCAAAATGGGGGTGGTGGCAGCAGTTTGTCATCTTCTACAAACATCAGCGCTGATGTAAATTTAACCCCCAAAAAGGTGAGGTTGGAAGTTTTATGCTAGATAGCCAGTTGGTTCAAGTTGTACTGCAAAGTGAATGGGACCAACTTTGGCTCTGTATAATTATGTTCCCAAGATGATTAACCCCTCTGCAACACTAGTTTGAGTTATTCTGATCACACTGTGTAAATTGAACCCTAAAACTAATAAAAAGAAATTTCTTTGAATAGGAATATAAAAAGAGAATTCAAATATCCTTCAGATTTTCTTTATCCATACAGTTATTACTTATCATTTAGACATAATATTTGATTAAAATGCTTGTTTCCAAAATGCTTTAATTTTTTTTCTTTAATAAGAAACAATTTTTTTAAAAAGCACAATATACCTTTGTTGGGGATACATAGATTAATTCTTTTATCTTTTCTCAGAATTTATTCAACAAAATTTGTTCCTACAATTTATTCATCAAAATTCTTTTTCCTCAGACTTCTCTCTCCATGGAAGAAAAACAGAGACTTGCCAAGCAACAGGAACAAGAAAAAGCCCTGAAAGCCAAAAAGTCTTTGGTTCCTCAAAAAGATGGTGGCAGACCTCCAGCCACAAGCACACCTACCTCCAATGTGTCTAGAAATACATCAATGCAAGGGTCCAAGCCAAGTTCTGGAGCAAGAAATTTGACGTCCACTCTCATGGAATCCAACATGAATTCATTAAGATCAACAAGTCCAGCTGGGAGTTCTCCCATGATGCCAAAAACTTCTTTTCCTTCTAGTGGCAATAGCTGGCCCTCTTCCGGTATGTCCGGTGGTTCTGGCATGACGGGATCCTCAGGAATGGGGGCTGGCTCTATAAATTGGGGATCTACTTCTTTGTCTTCAAACACATCTTCCCCCGCTTACACCACCACCCCACGCTCATCTCCAGCTTATGACTCATCTACTTTGTCTTCATCCTCCAAAAAGTCCAACATTGATTTATCCTCCTTCGATTCTCTCCTATCACCAAGTTCGTCATCTGCCGCCAGAACTCCGATGAACCAGATGAACCAACAACAGTCGACCATGATGCCCCAACAGCCACAGCCAATGGGCGGCATCAACGCTTTTAGCAGACCAGGCGGGATGGGCGTTGCAAATCCACAACCGCAGTGGAGAAACCAGGGATTTGCTGGCCCTGGGAATTTCCCTCAAGCTCAGCCAATGAATATGAACATGGGGGGAGTACCGATGTATAATAGTAACCCACCCATGATGATGGGTCAGCAACATCCAATGGGGATGCAAGGAGGAATGATGACCCCAAACCAAACCCAGGCCAAACCTCTGTCTAGTGACGATTTAAAAGATTTCCTAGGCTAGTCAAGGACTGATATCTTTTTGCTTTAATTCCACTACGTCATGGGTAATTCATTGGTTAGCTTGTCAGGCTAAATGGCTGTGATGTCATGTGTCAGCTTCTTGGTGACGATAGTTTGAACTGTGATGCCTTGGAAGGCCAGCTTTTCGTCTTTCAGCTTCATATGTCAAATTAAATCTGGGTAAATGAAGAGAATAGTAGTGTTGATATGAAAGCATGCTCATTCCACACATTTGCTCTACTATATATTCCTCAGAGGGTTGAGAGGTGTTTTGAATAAGTTAACTGCTTTGCTTTGAGTTATATGATTGCTATGAGTTGAATTTGCATTTTTATTATGACATTAATTTAATCTTGCCGTGGAAAGGTGGTGGGGCCTGTAATTTCTTAAAAGGGTCACAATTCTTAAACATCCCCATATTTATTTCCTTTGTCTTGTCTTGAAGACACCTCTTTGAAATGAAGAAGCATTTAACATTCCTTATGATAAGCATTCCTCATAGTCATAGTTATTTTTATGGTTTCATTTATTTTCTAGCATTTTGTTGTTGTTATTATTATTATTATTATTATTATTATTATTATTATTATTATTATTATTAATACTGTTCTTGTTATCACTATTATTTTATCATTGCATCATTATTATCATCATCATCATCATCATCATCATCATCATCATTATTGTCATCATCATAATTATTATCATTATCCCTTGATTATACATTTTTATATTGTTGTTATTAATGTTATTATTGCTGTTATTGTATCCCATTTATAATTTGGAAAAACAAATTGAAAATGTTTAAATTTTATCATCTATTTGTATCTCTGAAAAACAAATTTGAAACTTGTCAAAAAGTTGAAGAAAGGCGGATTTTTATCATATAGATTTAATTAAATAAAGCCATGATTCAAAATTATTAATTTTTTTTTTTCATCTTAACAGTTTGGTTTATTTTTCTGATACAAATGATACAATACTGGTGTAGTGATTAAAATTTATTTCTGCAATTAGCATATTAAGCTATAGGCCTAATGAAATGTTTTTTAAAATTTAAAATCTTCTACTCTTTCCATTGAAGTATCATTTTTTTGCCCACCGTAATATTATATAGATTTTATTTTGTTTGAGAAAGAATTTCAATTTTATCAATATGTGATACATGATTATTTAAGTGATGAATTAAATCATCTAACGTGAAAGAAGTTTTACATGCCCTAACAATTTACTGCAAAAATAACGCACCCAATGAATTATCACGTATATTTCAAGACTTTGTCCAATTTGTTTTCTTTCTTTTTTTTTAAATTTAAATTTTATTAGATGACCTCACAAATAAAAAATAAAAAATTTCCAAAAAATCCTGAAACTCAAAACGAAACATATTCTATGCTATTCATTATTTATTGCTTTCAAATCTTGTTCACATCAGCCAACTTAGATATATTTCAACTGTCAATCTTAATTACCCGTATGTCAGATAAGTTATTTATGTGATTCATCAAAGAATATGATGAAAGTTAATATAACAGTGTTTTCTTCAATATATTTCATATTATTTGAATTGTTATGGGAAGCAATAAAAGTGCAATACGTTCATACCCAATTTGTTATTATTACTTATGCATGGTCTTGATTTCCCTATGCTGGAAAAGTTTAACATTATAAGTAGTCTGCATATTGTACGCTTATCTTTTTTCTATGAACTAATATGTGTATGAGGTATGTCATGTGATTTTTTTGTGAACAAATTTGCCTGTTTATAAGGGCTGGATGCATTTTTATTTTTTATAAACATCTAATTGATCTGCTGGTGTCTTGTGCAGTGCAATATGGCAAATATATTATGATAATATATTTATACGTAAACACTTAACTATTCTCAATATTATATATCCCACAAAAATCACAAATTTCTCCTCTTATAACAAATCAAATCAAGCACCATTTTCCTCACACCAAATAGGTATAAGAAGCCACATGGATACTGGAAACATTTTGAAGCAAGATCCTAATACAGCACCTAGTATGGTATTGGTCTTGAAGAAATATTTCCATCAAGAAATAACAAAATGAAAAGGAGACCCAAAACATCAATTGTGCACACTAAACTATACCAAAATCTCAAATGACTATCTCACACGTCATTTTACAAACTAAACAATATGTTTAACTTCAAGGATTTCTGTAAAATCGCCATGTATGAAAACAAAATTGAGAAAGCTTGTCTTGATAATGTACATAGAAGCCAAGATGGAAGGTTCAGAAGCAGACCATCCTTGTATTACAGGAAATCTGTAATCATTACAGAAAAACAGAAAACATATTCGGTTCAGACCAAATTACAAAATTACCAGTAAAATACAGATTTTTGAGATGAATTAATTTTGACTATAGGGTCACTTTATATCTACTTTTAGACTGCTCTTTTATACTTGTTTCCATCAAGCCGAAATTCAAGATGCCAAAGTTTAGAAATGCAGATATCAAAGTAGATTTAGAATCTTTAAAATATTAGACTTAGACATGGAACCTTTTCTGAAGAAAAGGAAAGGTTTATAAGCACTTTAAGACAATTTTCATATTAACGCGACCATCATGTTACTTAGTCATTTTTTAATGTTTTTGAAGTAACCGCCTCATTACACATATTTCTTTTTGAAGTAACCGCCTCATTACACATATTTCTTTTTGAAGTAACCGTCTCATTACACATATTTCTTTCAAATTACAAAATAATTATAATGTAGTGATAACAAAATTTTGAATTTCAAGCTAGGGAGGTCTGCAGAAGACACTAAAATCAGAGGATGGGTGGCATTTAGCTCAAGTAGGTCATATTAATAGGAATAAGATTAACTCATTTTCCTCTATCAGCAAATGCCTATTTCAGTATTTGTGACTCAAATTTCTTTGGGGAAATGGCAAGGCTGTCATTCTGAAGTCTCAAGTAAATTCAATATTAAAAAATAATAAATTCCTTTAATTCTATCCACAAGTGGAAATTAGTTTTATAATGGCATACATGTTATGAAATCAATTGTACATATACAATCATTAAATGATAGAATAATAATTATACATAATAATGAAACTAAATAAATACAATAAATTCCACAAGTCATTGTTGGTCGCCATAGTACTGCTGCCCCCGATTATAAATTTGCTGCTGATACACACTATTCATTCAGTCCTTGGAGACTTGTAATTATAACACAACGTTCCTGAGTACAATGAGATGTTAAATAGATTCTGACAGCTTGAGAGATAAAAGTTGTGATTAACGGGCATCTTTTCCATGATGTGATTTTAACATCACAAATCATATATTTCATATTAATTTTATGCCACTGGAACTGTTATGTTTAGATCAGATAGGCTGTGGAGGTGATTGAAATTATTTTTATTACTTCACATATTTATTATGTGTTCTTGTTTTGTTTGTGAGGGAATATGTGCAGGAGTATATTTTTCTTTGAGTCTTTCACCATGAAATTTTGATTGTTCACTTTAAGACTGAATTTTTGATCATATATGTATATATACTATACACCTCTTGTATCTTTTATTTGTCAGGTATACTGTTTTTAAACCCCTACTAAACTCTCCATAATAATGTTATTAACACAAAGCCTCTGAATATTGAATGGTCAGAAATAGCCAATTTTTTAATATTAATATTTATGAGACTTAGATCATTCACATCTTGAAGCAGGAAATAAATTATAAACTATATTTCCACTTTATTAATCCCAGAAGGGAAATTATCATCTGGTAATTACCGTCACCAAGCATCAGCCGTAAGAACAGCTCCGCAACATAGGAAATTTGTGTAAATAACCTTGCCCAACCCAACACGTTGTCTCTAATGAGCTTCGAACCTGCCACCTTTTGCATGCAAGTCCAATGACTTAACTGTTTGGCTACCATGTCACTTATTGCAATGTGCTAAACTTCTGATTTCCCTAGCAGTCGTAAGAATGATGCATCAGTGTTCACAGAAATCTATGTCAAGTACCGTAGCAGGCACCTGCACATACATATCAGACATCTTTGACTTCCACACGTTGTCGTTGTAAAATTTGCATCTGGTTCCTCCATCTTGAAACTGTAAACTGTATATTTATTTGACC
Organism: Aegires albopunctatus; assembly: GCA_032466395.1. Classification (NCBI taxonomy): domain Eukaryota; kingdom Metazoa; phylum Mollusca; class Gastropoda; order Nudibranchia; family Aegiretidae; genus Aegires; species Aegires albopunctatus. Next base: position 11,944 of record JASKDV010125410.1, on the reverse strand, counting down.
AGTGAACCTGCATTATTTGCATTTCAATGGAAAATGTTATTTGTCAGTTAGTCAAGTCTAGGCAAATACTAAAAATCAGGTACAAACACATTATTAATGACTGGTGTAAGAATTTACGAAACAAAAGGCCACAAAATTAATGGCAGTGGCTGTTTGATTTTTGAATACATGTATTTGAATGTTGAAAACTATATGTGAGAAGATGGCTGTTTGGACAAGGCAATTGCTCATCTGGATTTTCCTCTTTAAACCCACTTTGACAAAGTACAGCATCAATATTATGTTTACTTTTATTTTCATTTTTTTATATTCATGCCTTCAATTTATTTATATGATATGCATAAATATACCAAAGATTTATTCGTTTAAGAAATATCTTAAAATTCAAATTATTATTCTTACCTGAAATGATGTGTGAACATTAATTTTGTTACAATTTACTTCATGATGACACAACCCTAGTGGATGACTTTTTCAACTTGCAATTCTTTCTTGAGCCTAATGATGAATTTAATGGAATGGCTCTTTACACATATTTCCACATCCTATTCATGCGTAAATTAGATAGCCAGAGGATATCATAATCAAGCCAAACACAACAGCCTTCATATTCTATTTATAATTTTTTCAAATATGATGCATTATGACATCTATGATTATGATGCATACTTTCCAACTGTTCATACACATTTCTGTTGTACATAAATATGTATGATGCTAAAAGATATGCATAATTATTTACAATATTGATTAACTCTGGGTTGTAACATGTATGTTGTATAGGCCTATTTTAACATAACATGTATTTTGTGTAAATGGAGATGGATAGGGCATACGCTAATAAAGCCTGCCGATAACTGGAAAAAGAAAAAGAGGAAGGCCAAAGTCGAGCTGGAAAAGAGACCTCCTTGAGGAGCTTGGAAAGACTGGATTGTCCTGGCATGAGATGGAAAGGCCTGCAAAGGATAATAGGGGATGGAGAAATGTTACTGACAGTCCAAGCCCGCCATGGAACGAGGACTAGAGATGTTGTATATTGTAATATTTCATGTTGTGGATTGTAACATTGTACGTTAGATTGTATTGTTTGTTTGTTTTTACTGCATCGAATAGACTTTATAGAAAAGTTTATTCAGTGCGGGGATTTGAAGCTGCCCTTTGCTTCCCATGTGCCACCAGGGACAGCAGCCACCGTCTGACCTAATCCGAGAACCGGGGTACATCCAATATAGGGAGCCTCTTACGAATCTCTCTACTGAGAAGAACGGGGAGTTTGGTGGCAATGCAGCTTCAGTCAGCAGAAAGAAGGTCTCTCATTCTATTACATTGTATGTTGTGTAGGCCTATTTAAACATACATTGTGTATTGTAGTTAAAGTATGTTACGAGGTGTTACATTTTAAATCATTTAGTATTGATATTCAGAATTAATATGTTGTGTACTGTAATGTTGTGTGAAGTTTAACACTGCCATGTAGACATTCTACGCTTTGTATTGTCTTATGGTGTGTTATATATTGTAGTATTTTATTGGTCATATATTGTAATGTTGCATGTTGTGAATTGTATTATTATATTTGTATGACAATTTTTATATTGTTTACTGCAATATCTAAATATTTAATTTATCATAAAATTGTCTTTGTCATGAACATCAGGTTATCTATCCATCACAAAAAGGTTCAGAGTTCAATTTCTGTAGCCTGAATACCAAAATGTTCAACACCATCAAGTGATCCACACTTTTGAGTAAGAAAATGGGAGATTATGATATTGGTGTAAATCAGCATTTAACTATCATGTTCTACCAATGTTTTTATTATTATAAAAGAATAAGTTATCCCATCATTCCTGTTACTATTGTATCTGCATCTTCTTTCAATTGACATTATCTTTCAACTTTAACTCATGTATCTGTTGAAATTGTCTGGTACAATAAAGATTATCTCCGATCCTGTCAATCAATAGTCTTTCTTTTCTTTTTATCTGATAATCTCCCATCAATAATAGTTGCAGGTTAGAACTTCCATTCAAGATATGAAAATTAAAGGAAAAAGACAAATAAAAAAGCATTTAGGCAAAAATCTCAAGGTTTATTTCAGATTCTTAATTTAAAAAATAACACGTTTATTGACAAATTATTGCCACAAAAACAGTTTTCTCTGCCTCTTTATCAATGACTCTAACTCTAACAAACATTTGTTGTCATCACAAACAGATAACTTTCTTGAACTTACACTACACATTGTGAAGATTTTGACTCTAAGGAAAAGGACCAGGAGTCATTCCATGAATAATTCCAGCTTTTGTTTAATATATAAATCTAGAATAAAGTAAAATTTTGAAATTATTGTTGCTTTATTTTGACCTCTTGTTATCTTCAAATATATTGGGCAGGAAATGACAGTGTTCCATAAGGAATGGTGATGACAAATTAGCAAATTTGAACATCATGGTCTTAAGATTGATATAATTAAAACATGTCTATAAACATGTCTGGAATGGTGACGACAAATTAACAAATTTGAACATCTTGGTCTTAAGATTGATGTAATTAAAACATATGTCTATAAACATGGAATGTTGCAGTACAAATAAAAACAAAGTGAGGACTCCCAATTGATTTAAGATATTGTCAAAGATGACTATAATACATAGTAGGGAACAAAAAATTAAAAATTAATTTCAGTCAAATAAACAGACAAACTCAACCAGATGAATATCTGATGAAGAGGAGAACAGCAAAATTATGGCTGTGAGAAATTAAGATGTAGAAATTCATCTCCAAAAAGTTGGGTCAAACCAGAATCTTTGATAGGTATGGCACATCAGTCACACATGCACACACACAGAGAGGATGAAATCAGGAAGATCAAGTAATTCAACATATACCATTCGTAATGTCATTCACTACTTATATTTTCATTTTCCTTATGACTTTATGGGATATGGAAATGGCTATGTAACAATTGGTCCATTAGGGCGAGTAATTAATAGCATACCATAAGAGGGAAAATGACTAACTCCAGCCTTAAACATTGTATAATAATGACCGTTATTTAAGTCATTTACTTTACGTTTTTATTTTATAAATTTCTTATGTATCTTTATTATCACACAAATAATCTTTCATGTAGGCAATGTTTCAAGAGCAAAACAAGAATACAGCAACTGTTAAAACGACACTTTTACATATTGAAAAATATAATTATTTATTCACTCTTCATATAATTAAAAACTAGAAAACCATTGATAAATGTATGCAAAGTTTGCATGATAATAAATTGTATAAAATTAAAGTATTTAGATACGTCATTAAAAATATGTATTTAGAAAGATGAAACAAAGATTTTTACCATCTTCATCAGTTATGTACAACAAACACTCTCAAACACAGAATTAAAACACTTTCAAAAGAACAATTTATGACAACATCTAAAAAGATTCTCAATAACATATTCATTTTGAGATTCAAAAAATGTTTGCATTTTCTGACTAATATGAATCTACTTTGTAATCAAATTTAAATAATAGTTTCCAATGCAATGAAAGGAGACCACCCAGCAAAAGACAACCATATATGGAAATTCAGCTGCACTAACATACTAATACTAATTACTATCATAGCACCAAAAACAGGTCCTGGTTGATATGCATTTAATAACACTCATATTAGTCATATCTACAGTGTATGATTATTCATCATGGTGCTCTGCCGTTTTCATCCAAAATGCGGTGTATTTATTGAGTATAAAGGGAATTATACTGCATTCAGGATGCAAACAGCAGTGCTATACAATGACATTTTATGGACTTAGAAGGATTTACTTGATTGCTAAAGAAAACATGTAAAGTAGAAAAGGACTAGGAGAAATGCTGCTCTTGTATTCCACCTGAACAAGAAAGACAGACAGTGTATTGGGGCAATGATAACCTGACATAGCTGCCTTTTATTTTGTCCTGGTTATTTTATTTTTGGCTACACAACAACAAGACAATAATTGTAATTTTAACAATTGTGAGACTAAAAAAAAATGTTTAATAAAGTATTGTTCAAGTAAATGTCAAGCAGAATTTTTTTTTTTTTTTCCCTTCTTTCATGTCTATCCTATTCCAATTTTTTCAATGGACTTTGTTTTCCTTTATCAGAAAAAATGAACATGATATTTGAAAAAAAATGTCAAGTATGGTGAAATAGGGTTGACATCATTTGATAAAAATTCCAATGCAAAAGTTGAGATTTGGTTCTTTTATGTCCCTCGCCGACATAGGCTTTTCCGCCACATGGAGCATTCTAGGAAGTACAAAAGAACATGTTTTTGTCTATTTGTGCACTTTACAGCTTACTGTTCTATTTTGGTTTTTGTAGTATCCTTGTTACTCTGCACAACACATCGCTCCATCCAATTCACAAGTTTGACAGCCTATTTTTATAAAACGGAGCCATGATATGTGCTTACATTGCTATGATGATAACTTTCCTTAAGTTAATCTTAAATTAATTCATCATCATGCTTGCCTTTGGTTATGAAAGATCCTCCACATAATTGTGAATTGGTATTGAAGATTCAAAAGATAGTTATTGCTATGATGATAACTATCTAGTTGGTTAACATGTAATTTGAGCCTTTATGGTCTTCAGTATTGACCAAAAGAATTTTAATTTGCTTTGAAAATTGAGTCTCTGACTTGACCTAGAATCTAGCTTGATGACAGGTACCGGTGAGCAGGCCATCGCTACACATTATTCTTTCGAGGGTCATTAATAATATTACGCAAACTGCTGTTGCCGACTCAAGCTGAGAGAGTTGGCAGTGAGCAAGGGTTAAAGAGTTGTGTACAAGCTAGCACGTTGAGCGGTGTATGAAGAACATACAAAGAAGTTGTGTCAGTGAGGTGTCTTAAAAAGACAAACAATCAAACAAAAACGGTTGTAAACATTTGGACTACTTGCTGGACTGTTGAAGAAAGAATACTTAGTGATCAAGTGTGAAAAGAATCTTATTTCAAATAAATTCATATCAGATATGAGTAAAAATTGTATTATATGCTACATATTTCCTAAATAACACTTTAATAAATAGGATCAAACTGAAGGCTACCAAACAGTTTCTGACCAAAATTGTCCATATACTTGTCATAAATTGATTCTCAGATTAATTGCTTAATATAGAAGGCCCCACTCCTCCCTAATCCCATTTCCCCGTAAAATCAACTTGTCCTTAAAAAAGCATGACTTTCTACTTTAGAAAATATAAAAATACTCTAAAAATACTCCCATACTGTAAAATTGAAAGATACTATATTTCTTCTATATCTGTACGATTCACATTGTGCAGATAGTGGTGGGTGGTTTAATCATTTTTAAAAATATAGAATATGCAATACGAAAAATTACATTCAAAAAGTAAAATTATCAATACATGACATTCAACGGTGATAATATGAACAATTCTGAATAAATCATGTTTAAAAACATTACTTAACATTTTCTAATGCACATTCAGCCTAAAAATATGAGGCCATTATTATTTTGAAAGAAGAAATTGGACATATGGTAACTTTAATACAAGTAAAAATATGAAGGACTCTTAATGTCATCAATGACTTTTAATATGAAAATAAGTAGAGTATAAATCATACAGGTAGTTTTAAAAATGGATTAAACTCCAATAGTACATAATTCTAAAAGTCAATCTTAAATTAATTCATCATCATGCTTGCCTTGGGTAAAAATCTTGTTTGTTTTGTATTTTTATTTCATTATCCAAATCGTGGATTTAGCTTTCGTGGCCGCAAGTTAAAATAGGAAAAGAAAAAAGTCCAAAAAGATTGTAAAAAAATGATTTCATCAAAAATTTCTCAAAAAGATCATTTGGACAAAGTTTCAATTCTCAAAACTTAATCAACACATTTTGATTCTGAGATTTATGAAAGCACATGAAAACCTTTTCAGTATTTGGAATGTACAAGTCATTAAATAAAAAAACAAAATTTGTGGAAGGAAAAATACATATTGACACGCTCTTAAGATAAGTATCTAGTCCATTTGGTTTTTTTTAGTAAACAGCGGTAAAAACATTTATTTCAGCAATCAAAAGTTGTATATCAAAACAATTTGACTTCTATATTTGAAAGCTAATCAGTAAAAAAGCGAAAATTCTATAAATACTCTCTGCCATATGATGCAACTGGCTGAGACAAAACTAGATATACAGTTGAACCCTGTTATACTGAAATCACAGTTTTAAAAAAAACAGAATTTTTCTATATAAATAGACCGGTTAATCTTAACTAAGCCTGCTTGTACTGAAATATTTTTTTGCCAGTTGAGAACAGAAATCACAGAATCCTCTGCCAAAAGTCAAAACGGACACCAGCCACAAAGGAACAATACAAAAAAGAAAGACAGCAAGAAAAAAACCCACCAACAACAACAAAAAAACACTGTAACGCAGTGAATGGCAGTCCCAAGTCCACTTACAAAATGGCTGATGCAAAGTTTCCTTTCCAATTGACGTAAATATTGCCTTAAATGTTATTATAGCTTATTAAAATACCTCTACACAGCGATGTTGCATCATTATCGGTTATACTGAAATTTTTAGAACTATTTTTGAGTTTCAGAATAAGCGGGTTTGACTGAAGTATTAACTCACTTGGTCCTAAAAATGAACTAAGCAATTGTCTTATGAGCTTGACGATATGAGATTTTAACTAGGGCACAAAATGGAAAACTGAAAAATGGATGGACCATTTGGCACATAGAAGCAATCCATTAATGGATTAATAACGAATGAGGCAAAGATTGTTAGCACAGGTAGGAAAGGGGATTTGTCCACCATGTTTCCCTCTAGGAGTTAGAGAAATAGACTAGATAGCTAGAGCTATTAGTGAGAAATAAAAATACAAAAGGAATGGATTAGTGATATAACCTGATGAATTGGAATGTGTTCACAACAGATCCAGGTGATGTTTAAAAGGATGATCAGAGAAAGACCTAATAGAAGATGGATAGTTTTGAGTATAATAACAAGAAGATGTTACATGGGTTGTGTTGAGCCATTGAAGGGCAGTGTCTAAAATAAACTTTCACCCAAGTGTTCACCATTTTTGTGAGGATGAAAAAACATTACAAAATCAAAAAAAACTTCTGATTTCAGAGGGCAGGTAGGACAAGAATCAATTCCTCCGATAGCTATTCTGAGGGAAAGAATTGAATGCCTTCAGAAAGAATTGAATCTTTACCTAGCAATTCCCTCAATTCCAGTTTGTTGAGGTAAAGGCATCAACAATTCTGAAAAAATAATATTTGCACTGACCTGTGACTTTGTAAGTAGGCTGGCAAGACATTGATAAAAACAGTGACTATGATGAGAGAATTGAAAATAATAATTCATTAACTAAAAGGACATTTGAACTGGTATTCTTCCAAGTCTCTATCATAGAAGAACATGTCTTCTCTTTTCAATGGAAGGGTTTGTATACAAAATTCAGAATGAATCTCTATATACAGATTTATGTCTCGGATCTAACTTCTGATGTGTTTGACCTAGGATGCCTATTATTCTTAGAAACAGAGCCAAACCAAAAAATGAAATATGAATACAGATGATGTGGTTTAATTGGAATAGTACCACTTCACAGAAATTCCTTCATTTACTCTGCAATTCCAACTACCTGGTATTTCAATCATTGAATCATTTGCATCAACCAATATTTTTAAGAATTTAATAAAGCTAACAAAAAAACAAAAAACAAAAAATTTTAAATACTGACTAAAACACAAGTAATAAAATTTACTACTTATGAATAAATTAAGTCTATAAATTATCGGGTTCTCTTCTCCTTTGGATGCCTGATTCTTTCTCTGCCGATATTTGACGCAGCAACAAGAAGGTGAGGAAAATTCCAGCAATCTGATAGCGAAAGAAAAAGCAGGTAAGGTACATGTTTTTCAAAAAAATTAATTTTTTTCTGATAGTTATTACTGATTTTTTTTTAAATCTTATGATTCATTATCTGATATGTAAAAAAAATAATCTATGATTTCTCCTTTCGTGGCATAAATCCATTGTGCACTATAATCTAGTATGTAAAAGTTCTCATTCCCCTTCCTGTCTCCAACAAAAAATTTAAGTCCTAGGGATACAGACCAACAATCCTTCCTCTCCTTCCCAAGAACACAACATTCACATGCACGCACACACACACACATACACACCAAAATAAGCATCAACAGTAGTAAAAAAAACAAAAAAACAACAACAAACTCACAAAACATCCTTTTTGCAAACCATTCAATCAGAGTCAACATGATTTAATGAATAATCAAAGATTTCAAGGCATGCAAAAATTAAAGAGTAAAAAAGCTAACAAATAGAAATTTTGATTTAAAAAAACAACAACCCAAAAACAAAAATCAATCCAAATCCTTACCATGAGGAAAGCAAAGACAAATCCTAAAGCGATAAGAATAATGGCATGATCCTTGATAAGAGTTTTGGCTTTGTCATAACATCCCTAAGCGTTGGAAGAAAAAGAGAGAAAGCCTTACATCCCAATTTATACGTTAATTAACATAATGTAGGAAATGGATATAAATCATGATGTTGATGTTGTTGTTGTTGTTATAGTTCAAGCAGCTTTTAGGATCTTGTAGCTATTCATCTCTATAGTTTATGCCAGATGTTAAATAATGCTAGATAACGCACTTTATAAAATTAACTGCAAACTTTTTTGACCATAATAGATGATGACATCAATCATCACCTTTCACCCCTGTCAGAGTACAGGCCATGCAAAGGCGAATTCCATCTGTCTCTATCTTGGGCTATCTTTTCAAGCTTGTTCCATGTGAGTCCCATTGTCTTTTTCATGTCTCTTGTGGCCAACCCCTGCCTTGCGCTCCCTGTGGATTCTGTTTTAATGATTGTCTGGTGATATTGTTACTTTGCTTCCTCAGGGTATGTCTCATCCATTGCCACCTCCTGGGTCCAATTTCTTCTTCTATCAGTTTCTATCCTGTTCTTTTGAGAAGGTCCTCATTTCTGACTTAATATGACATCAATGGACACATTGAAAAAACTGTCCAAAAGCAAAAGCATATTCAACAAAACTAACTCTATGAAACTTCTAAATGATCAATAAATAGCCTTTGATCTCACGTCATCAACACCAGAAATATGTATTCACATGTTCTGATAAAAATATATCTCAACCAAAATTATTGCCATCTTTGAATCTTCTATCAACTTCGACTTACCTCATAATACACATATCGATTAAATAAGTCATTCTGGTAGTTTGTCGGTGGGCCGTTCACAAAATTCTGGCAAAATCTCAAGTTCAAGTTATCACCAGTATTTTTATCGTAGACACAACAAGAGGGTGGCACATACTTTTTATCAGTTCTAGCTAAATCTAGAAAGAAAATTTTTTGAAAGATTACCAAAAGCAATTTATGATCATGTCTAGCTAGTTAAAATCCTTATTATTATCCTTTAAGTTTCATCAACTTTCACATTTCTCATAGTAACCTGTCTCCACCTCCTCCTACAACCCCTCCCCTTCATTTAATGTATTAGGTAGGGTAAGGAAAAATTACATAAAAAGCTTTTTTGCAAGTGAGACAAAATTGAATCTTATTATAATATAGGCACAGACAAATTCTTCTGCATTGTGGTCTAGAATCTTTATTTCTCAATTGATTAGACAAAAATTTCCAACAAAGATTACAAACGGCCTGTACAATAATGACTTATTTTCAGGTAAATTGTCAACTTTTAACCTCATTTGGATAAATTCAAGAGAGAAAGATTACTTTCTTGCATATTGATCTTAACCTGTTTCAAAATATGGAATGTTTCACAATACATGGGAGAAGATATATTATTGATATGTCCAACAGTTCAACTCTACGAAAGGCATAGATCTAAATCAATACTTTTATTGTCTAACTGCAAATCACTAGGGTCTCCACTAGCATTTCTAAAACAAAGCTAAGTTTATTACATAAAATGGATTAAATTTGAACATCCTTTCATCATTAACCTAGAGCCTGGTTCTTTCGGGTGGGGAGCTCTTTAAATAACATTAATATCGCTCTATGAATAACATCAACAGTGGAAAAGAGTTTTCCTAAAAAGGTGTTTGTTTTTAAAAAGTGTATCAGTGTAACCAATATTAATTCTAGTTCTAACATTAAACACACTAACAGTAAAACACAATTTGATGTAGATTAATATGTAAATGACTTTAAAGAAAAAAATTACTCACTCTCTTGAGCTTTAAAAAATGACGTCCGTTTATAGATCGCCCATGAGTCTTGTGCAGCCCGTTCTTGATCACTGGCAGGAGCTGTCCCATCCACATAATTGTAAGCGTAAGACGGATATCCTCCGCCAATCAAAGTTTTGCTTATGGCACAACAACTGAGCTAAAATAATATAGTAAACAGAAATGAAGATTACTTTATAATCTTTTGCTTCTATACCAGGTACCCGTTTTACACTTAAAGTACAAATTAGATCAGATAATTCAATAACTAAGGACATGGCCTGGGTGAGATAAAAAGTAAAAATAAATAAAATGAGGAAAAAATTAGTGACCCATTAAAATCAACCAATCAAAAATAAAACATTATTTATATAGTATACTATGAGCATAGCTAATTATATCTAAGATAGCACTGGCTGCCTATTCAGCACAGAATTATACTGTACTAAACTTTATAACACTGTCATTATTGACAGACCCATCTATGTAAATTATCTATTAAAAATCTATACTGCAACAGAATAATTATGTTCCAACAACAACTTTTCCTTCGCTTTCTTTAGCTCTCCATTTTTAAAACTCTTTCCCTTTGCAGATAAGAAATGCTGGTTCATGTAAATAAGAAAAACACCCAAAACAACTTGGAACAAATCTCTTTCTAATGTAAATATTATTTTCATGATTGTGTATTAATTACATTTGCATGTTTTTTGCTTGTACATTGTGGTATTTCAAACATTGTGAAGCACTATACGCTTGTTACCATTTAGGGTTAAGCACTATATAAGTTAACAGTAGATAGGCTGCAATAACATGGCCAGACAAAATAATTACCTCCTTTTGGATTGTGAAGCACTATACAATTGTTACCATTTAGGGTTAAGCACTATATAAGTGCTAAAAGAGTAGATAGGCTGCAATAACATGGCCAAACAAAATAATTACCTCCTTCTGGACCTCATCCCAGGCATTTGTGATATCTCTGTCTGAACCATAACCATTGATCAGCGATTTTCTCAATTCGTCTACCATTGCATTCTCTAGCTGATGACACAATGAGATCAAATTCATGTCAAGCATCATGTCTTCATTATATCAATACTTTACATTTAACAATATTTCCATCACTTTCATCTTTATCATCATTATTGTCAAGGTCATCATTATTATTTCCACAATATTGTCAAAGACCAAAGCACTACTATTACTACAACTGCTACTACTACTACTATCAGTACTATTATTACTACCACTACTACTACTACTACTACCACCACCACCACTCCTATAAACCCTCGAGAGAGCAAATGCCTCAAAAGACCAAAGTGAGTGCTGAGTATTCCAAATGGGCCCAACCAAGGGCTGTTATGAAATCAATTAAAGATTTCATCACCAGGGCACTAATTCCTTCATTTTCCTTCTTTTTTGTATCACGTTGAATGGCGGCAGCAGTAATAAAAGCCCAAAGGAATTTTTAAGATTTGGAGAAGAGAAATGAAATTGTTCAAAAATTCACAGGCTATACAAATAAGAGCTATAAAGGCTAAAAAAGAGGGTTAACTGAGGGTTCTGTAACAAATTTTTTTTTGGGAATGAATGTGTTAAGTGTGTATACCAGGATGTATAGTATCTCAGGAGGTATAACATTTTAAATATTGACAGCAAGA
>JASKDV010125188.1:0-14231 GCA_032466395.1 Aegires albopunctatus | reverse complement strand
CTCTCTCTCTCTCTCTCTCTATCTCTCTCTCTCTCTCTCTTTCCTTTGAATATAAATCAACATAATAATTGGGTCATTGACAAGAATTCATGATTCATTAATTTAATAAAAGAGATGTTGTTCTAAGAGATATTAAGCATTAAAAAGAAATCTTATTTTCATTTACAGAGATTTACACAGTATTTGGCATCCAACAATTGCTCATTCAATCTCAGTGGATTTGTGGACAAGGGAGGGGTTCAAGGTATACATAAAATAATGCTATGAAAAGTTTGTTAAATTATCAGGATTGACTACGGCCGGAGCCTCCGGAACCGTTCCTAAAAGTAGCGTAATTCGAGTGACCGTTTCGGAAATACAGAATTGTAAAGCCAAGTCCGGAAACAGGCTGTTGCGCATACTTTTGTCTACATTTTTGTTGACCAACATGCCTCCAGGCTATGATACTCAATGGAGAGAGGGGAGTGAATGATTTGAATCCGATTGCAATACGACAGGCCTGCACATGGTTTAGGTCACGTGGCAGCCCCAGTGTCTAGTTCTGGGTCCTGCTCGCCAAATCTAAGAGTGGCGATTCACGATTCAGGCAGCTTCAAAGACTCGCTAGCGCTCGCGGAACACTAGCCTCGGGCTTGTCGTATGGCTGAATCGGAACATTGTGATGTCAACAACACTTCGCGAGTCCCTCTCTGATACCTCGCCATCCTCCTTGTCCCTCACCCTTAGCTGCGCTGTGAGGCGGCATGGGCCCATGGGGTAATCGGTGCAACTGTGCCAGATCTAGGCCTAGTGCAAGGCATCCAAGATGGTATCCTCGGCCTAATGCCGTTCTGGCGCTCGCGACCCAGCACTACCAGTTTCAATTATCCGCATGGAGCTAGGCCTACTTATTTTAAATATCAATCGCGGTTTGATAAAAAATCGCTAGATCTATTGCCCTTAGCAGAGCTGCCAACTTCCCGGTCTTGACGGAGGTTAAAAAAACCAGGTCCCCGGGCAGCCCAACCAAAACCCCGGCGAGGCCAAGTCCACGAGGGACTTCCGATCGCTAGCGAACTGCTTGATCGTGTTCGCCTCTTTAAACATTGCCAATATCGATCACCTTAACACAGAGAGAAAAATAAATACTTTACGAAGTGCTTGTCCGTATTTTACCTTGAGTGACGTGATTCTCTCTCTCTTAGCTTACCCACCGCGCCACATCACAGCTGCTCTCCATTCAACCCTGTTCCAGCTCATACAATAAACACCCACACGATCAATCTCTCTCTCTCTCTCTCTGTCTCTCTCTCTCTCTCTCTCTCTATTACACACACACACACACACAGTGCTAGGTCTACTACAGCGCATGACTACACACAATTTGATGCAATAGTGGATGTAGGCCTATGGTTGACAACTGAATAACAGCAATAGTAGTAGGCTTACATCAATATAATAATATTGACAGCTAAAAAATATTGATTTTCTGCCAAGCTGCAGCCCTGTAGCATAGCAATAACAACATTAATATTATAGTGCTGGTGAGAGAGAGAGAGAGAGAGTTTAAGTCAAGATGTATTGGCATATTGCGCTGTACAGTTGTTCTGGAATTGGAATAACGTGCTGAAGTTATATGGGAGGAGAGAGAGGGAGAGATAAGTGTGTGTGGGGGTGGGACCGTTTTTATATCTTGCATCAAAACATAGATCATACATGCGTAGTGCTAAAATAATACTAATTGCCATGTGTCTGTATTTCAAGGTCACGTCGACCTTTTCACCTGCTTAACTACTGACCAAGAGCAAATCAAATTTATTGCTAGACCACGATACCGGTAAACTCTCCATCAAACTTGTAATTTGTTTAGGGAAAAAATTTAATTTTAGTTCTCTGTCAGTAAAGGTCCTTTGTATTAATTTTATACCAGAATGCCTCTAATCCTCAAAACTGTCCAAAGATAATTAATTGATGCCATCTCTCTTAGGTTATAATCATATTGGTGCTCCATAATGCAATAGCTGTTTAGCTGTGGTTGACAAAATATTATGTACATGTATTGCTTCTTTTATCAATTTTTGGTCATTTTATACAAAGAAATATACATGTTATTGAACAATTAACTAAACATCATTTTCAAAAAAAAAAATAGATAAGATAAAACTTTATTATCCAAGAGGAAATATTGGTTCACAATTGATTTGATGACATAATGATAAATTTAGCAGATAGCTAGGCTTTGAGGCGTAATATTATGGTGTTTGTCAAGTCAGTGATTTTTTTCTTTTGATTTGGAGTCATGCGGATTGTTTTTTGTGTAATATTCCTCTTTATGTTGCCGAAAATCTGGTGAGCTAAGCCTTAGACCCCTGTGAGCCTGAATACGGGTTGGCAGCTCTGCCTTAGGCCTAGCATTATTCCGTCGATTGACTTGTAGAATCTTTTTTAATTTACATGCCCCCTATATACCGCCTACCACCAGCTTTTGCCTGGGTACAAAAATTCCGCTATATAAAAGTCTAATTTCGTCTCGATTACCGCCTACCGCCATTCGCCAACGTTTGGAAAGAACGTTCCAAAGAAATGAACAAAAACAATAAAATATGACCCGATATACCGCCAAAGCAGTCCGCGATTCAGTGAGTTGATAGATCTATTTATTTAAAAAAAACTACATTGTTTCTATTCAAAACAAATAAAAAGAAGATCGCCATGAGCAGATTTTCATCACTCAAAGGCACTTATAGTAATGAACATTGAAACAAGGCAGCCTTTCCTTCATACGGCATATCTAATGATCTATGTACAATGCATGTAGGATTACCTCACTACAATGGCCAATTATAGCATTCCTAGGCTATGTGGTTACTAGAGATTATCATGTTCGGCTAAGGCTAGTTGATGTCCCTTCCTGTCGAGCCCTTCCCCGTCCCTAACCACATCCACGCAATCCATGCCATTTGTCAAGACATTGGTGTCATGACTGCACATGGGATAAAAAAAAAATCAATGTTAAAACGATACATATAACTTAAACTAACTACATGTAGTGTTACGGCGACAAGAAAGCATTGTAGGTCTCTAGCCTATTCATTTAATTCCGAGACTCATTGTGATAACATCGCCTGTTTTGAAAGTTCTAAAAGTGAAATCTCTAAGACTCATTATCCTCATGGCAAAACGTAATCCAGATTGTGATTGTGATAGTAAATCTATTTCGCTGTCTACTAGTAGTACTAGATCTAGTAAGCGTCGGACTATATAAAGTATTTGTATCCAATTAAATTTGTAAATAGGTAGTCATTTTCTTTTTCATTTTATATTTAGTGTTGATTTTTGTGGCGTTCCTGAATATGTGTGCCTGTTCCTGATTTTTTAAAGTTTTGTTCCTGAGAGCCAAAATTTGGGGTAGGCAACCCTGAATTATTAAGAAAATATCCCTAATTATTTATGTGTAGAGGTGAATTAGTTTAATTTCCAATAAAGTAAAAAAAAAAAAAAGGATCTTAATTTCTGATTCTGTATCTTGATAACTCGGGGTTTTTTTATTTGCGCTATGATGTTTAATTACAATTTGTAATGCGTTACTATCGTAATCATTGTAGAAAGATTTTGTTAGCATTTAAGTTTTGAATTTAAGTTTTATTTTTCTGAAGATATTTTTGGGTTTTGATGAAAATATGCCTCTAATTAAAAATTTTGTATAAAGAAGTTGCACCTAGTGAAGTTATTTGTGAGAATTTTCTTATTAAATTAACTTATTTTAAATATCTTAAGGGTTTAATAAACTAAGAATATCATTTGAACACTAAATGAATAGAAATTAATTTACTTTATCAATGAACATTCTAGGTTATGATATGTCCACATACATACGACGGTATGCCAAATACCTAAATGAAAAAGCAGTCTCCTACAGATCCATGGCATTTGACTTTTGCAAAGTCAAGAGAGGGTAAGAATATACATTTATGATTCATGCCAGGATATGTTTGATGTGTTTAAATCCTGTAATGTTAATTCTGATGGCACCATAGTATCCTCTTAATTTCAAAATATTCTTATGTGCCTATTTTGGGCCAATACGTTTATATATTTTCTTATCCAATTTATCTCTAATTGTCCATATTTCCATAACCCGATTATTCTGCATGAAAAAGGAATTTGATTTACATTGTGTATACTCTGCTTCAGGAAAGACGGTGGCTTATTGAGGACTATGAACTCAGAAAAGGTAAGATTTTGCCCTTCATGTGTTGAAAGAGCTAAAACGAATTAAAACATTTTTTTTTTTATCAGATATAAATGAAAAAATATATTACACTTATCTTTTCTGGTAATTTTAAAGGAATTTTTGCATTAAAAAAAAAATCTGTGGGGAAATTTATTTTACTTTGTTATGAATTTTACGATAAAAGGCTTTTCTATCATCTTTACTAAGAAAACTAATCTGATCACATTTCTCATAGCTTTATATATCTCTTCTTGCAGCTCCTGAAAACTTTACCAGTTCTCCAGCAACAATTAGATGCATTACTTGAATTTGATGTAAGTCTGATATATTGTTCTTTGATGTATTGAACAATCTCAGTTTTGATTTATAATTACTCTAATAGCAACAGAAACAATATTAATAATTATATTGAAGATACACTTAAAATGAAAACCTTACCATCTTCAAAGAAAATAATCTTTAAATCAATTGTCAAATAAAGCGAAATAGGTTCACAACTTTGTTTTTGCTATTAATAAATCATTCACTTATATCTGATTTATTTCCTGGTCCTCAGTGCACCCCCAATGAATTAACAAATGGAGTCATTACAGCCTGTTTTATGCTCTTATTCAAAGACCTCATCAGATTATTTGCATGTTACAATGATGGGATCATCAATTTACTAGGCAAGTTTTGATATTAATTTGAGATGTTGATTAAAGAGTTTGACAAGAATTGTAATTAGCAGCAATAGTGTGCAAAGCGTAAACCATAAAAACTACTAAATCACCAATTTTTTTATTTTCTTTTTTAAATTATAGAGGGATAGCATTTATTATGACTTCTTGCTTCATGTATAGCCATGAGTTTTGATAGCCATACATTAGTTCTTCTTTTTTCTTTAACTCTGTTGGTTAATTTCCACTGCTTACATGATGAAAATATTATTTTGCAAATCATTTATATACTTGAGCATTGATTCTTTTATATTAGGGTGGATTGGCTAATTGGCTTTTTTATTTTGTTGGTAGGAATTGGGGTTATTCAATTATAAAATATATTGAATTGTTTTATTTAAGCTTTTACTCTTCTACTCTCTGCAATTGTGTTTCATAAATGACATAGGACAATTATAGCTTAAATATTTTCATTGGTTGTTATTCTGCAGAACAATATTTTGAAATGAACAAAAAGCAGTGTAAAGATGCTCTTGATTTATACAAAAAGTTTTTGGTTCGCATGGACAAAGTCTCAGAATTTTTAAAAGTAGCAGAGGTAAGTTTGCTTAATTTTACGTTTTGTTTTTGTCAAACTTCATTGTGCATTGCTGGGTTTTTGGCCAGGATAGATGTATAGAAAAAATAAACTAACAAATGGCAGCCTTAGCTTCAAAACATTGTAAAAGTTTACAAAAGGATATTTACTACTACTTTTATTGATAACTTAATAGATTTAAGAATGATAATAGGCAGTACCTTTTCCTTTCTCTCTCTTCCCTCCCCCCACTGTTCAGCCAAGTGATTACAAACCTTTTATGCAATTTTTTCTTTCTTTCAGAATATGGGTATTGACAAAGGTGATATTCCAGACCTAGCAAAGGTGAGTTCAACAAATATATTGAAACATATCTGACATTGAAAACCACTAACCAAATTAAAAATATAAGTAAAATTAAAAGATGAAGGGGTAAAAAAGGGTCGCAGAGAGTTCTTTTTGCTCAGTTTACCAAATTCCCTCGTCACCTTGTCCAAAGGACTCCTGTCAAACAAAATTACTGTGGTCGATTGCAAATAGAATAACAAAAAGGGGCTTTATTGAACCGAAGGGGGCAAATTAATTGTTATTTGGTTTTAGGAAATGTAAATGTTATTGTCATCTCTATTATCAATGCCTCATATATATCTTGCCTTTGTTGCTCGTGGTTTAATTGTTTTCTCTTATCCTAGAGGTTTTCACTCTCACTGACTGTGATTTAGTTAGATATGCTAAGATTAACTTATAAGATGGTGCCGTGTACTCTTGATGCGCATGATTATTTGCTTCTTATGTCTTGTGTTTTAATTCTGTGTGCATTAAAATATATCAATGGCAATGAAAAAGAAAATCTGTTGTAAATGTAAAACCCATTATAAATGAGAATGCCTTGCTTGTTGCTTTTAATTTCTTTTCATTAATGCCTTTAAATTTACTTTTCTTAGGCTGGTGATAAATCACTATCTTCCTTGGTTAAAGAGGTATTTCTTTGAAATCATGAAGAAATTCTGATTCCTCATATTCCTTGCCCCTTTATTTTTCTTTTAATTTTTTTTCCTTATATAATCTTTTTTAAGTTTTGATATGTGGATGTCCATTTTTACCTAAATCATTTTGTTAATTTTGTTTGCTCCCACCTTTGTTATATTATTTTTGTTCGTTTTGACTGCTCAAGAGTGAGAACTAAGTTTTGGTAAAATAAAGAAAACAAATAATGTAACCAAATTGCTCTAATCGTACGAATGCTTCTTTCGCAGCTGGAAAATATTTTGATTTCACCTCTCTACTTTCAAGCAGTTTTCATCTTTGTTACCCACCTTCTTTTTGCTCTGAATGGCATGACAGTTCTTGATATAGATCTTGTCAGAAATGCAGGGCATCATTGAAATATGTTCCATGGTGGTATGATCTTTCAACCCCTGAAATAACCGATCATGGTTGACTGGGTTTAATAACCAAACTAACACAAAACCCACTTTCTTTTAGCTTTCTAGTTTATTTCTCCTCTTCACAGTCAGTTCTACATCTTCATTACAACTTTTTTTTTTTTGGAACTCATTAACCATCCCCCCCTTCCCCTTCCCCCCTTAACCCTTCTACACATCTGATTTAAAGGATGAAAGAAAGTTAACATTACCTGTATCTCAGGTTATTCTTAATAAATACTTATTTTACCATAATTGTTGCCTGTAATAGGGATAAAGTAAATCATAAGAGATATCAAATATTTTGCAAGTATTATGCTAACAACCACAGTCATTTTGATCACAATCCCTATAGAAATGTTTGGACTAGTATGTTGGTTAACCCTTGGGAAAAGGTGCATGACGACATTGTTAGACTTTGAAAGGATACTCTCCTATTTTGGATCTCTTACTTTTGTTGCATGGCCTTCTTTTGAGGAATGATTCATCACCTTACAAATGTCCAAAATTATTAAAAATGTCCATTCCCTTTTCATTACTTGACCTGTCTTTTGTCTCACACTTATTTTTGTTAACCATTTTCTAAAATAAAGGGAGGAGAAATTAAATAGAATCTGTCAGAAATCTTTAGAATTGATGATCAAATTATTGTTAGATATTTTGTCATTTATCAGTCACCCACTATGTGGCAGCTTTATATATACATATCGGACCTGCCAACCATTTGGCATCTCTATTGATTAAGTATGCAAAAATGAAGTTTAAAATTGCTTAGATCCTTAAATATTATTCTTTTTTTGTTGACAAATGAAACAAAACAAAACAAACTCACCTGAGATGTTTATTTTCCCTGCAACTTAAAAATTTTAAAGTAAGGAGCATATGAGATGTTAATGGTTGGCTGATTTGTTGAGTTATATAGCTGCCTTAGATGTATATGTTATTGTTTCAATGCCATGAATCTGAGTGTTTTGATTGATTAAAAATCATAAATGGGCTTACAATTAAGAAAAATCAGTTCAATGGCATTTTTTAATACCGTATTTACTGTGGTGTGAAATTATTTACTATGGTTTACATGTTGTTTTTTTAATTGTTTTTTTAAGAATATTTTTCTTTCTTTACTTGTCTTTTTCCATTCAGTTTTCTTTATTTATGTACTAGGGATTGTTAAAAGGTTGTAGTATTGAACCTCTTTTGAGAGAGAGGGAGAGAAAGGATTTTTATTTCTCCTAGAATGGAATTGCACCCCAATCACATGGAATAACTATAACACAAAACCTACTCATCTCATAATGTCATATTCATAACATTACACAAAGAAAGACTGGCCATTTGGGAGATGCTAATGTTATGCTATTCAAGAGAGGTTCGACTTTGCAGCATGCAGTAATTTGTTGTAAATTATCATGGTATTTTAAAAATAATATTAAAAAAATTGGGGGGGTTTGGGTTAGGTTTGTTTTCATTCATTTTATTTTTTTTTTTAATTTCCTTTTTCATGTAATTGATGAAAGGTTTCTTTGGTTGCTGATTCATCCCCAGGGTTTAGTAGGGAATGCCTCTTCTGTAAGTTTTGTTTTCAGAAATAAAACACAACAGAATTAAACGAGAAATAATAATCCTTAATGAAATGAAACAACAATCCTGACTGCATTCCTCTGAACTATGCTTGCATCTTATGACTTGTAGTAGATAGGTTGCTCATGCGAAAAAAACACCTTAAACCATGTTTTTAGATTACTAAGGAAACTGAAAGAGGGGAGTGATGTATAGGAGGAACGGATGAGTTTAAATTTGCAGAATGTAGTATGCAAAGTAAAGTTTAACCTCTCTTGATAAGGATGCCTGATCTTTTTGGCCAGTGTCCATTTTGTAGTGTATCTTAAGATATGTTAATAATCATCAGTGTTGCTGTGTGCCAAGGCAAATTTCTATCTCATATATCATATAATTTTTATTTTGGCAGATATTACCAGCTGTCACCGAGGTTAACGAGATTTTTTTGTAACAACTTTTAAAATATTTTTTTAAACAGTAATCTGTCTTTCGTTTATTGCGGCTAGATTCATCATGAAATCTTTTTCGGCTTACTTCCTAAGATTAAAAACAACCTTCATAGTATATCATTTGATCAGATTGATTCCAATGAATGAAAAAAATGAATAAGAATTTATTGTGAATTTTCCAGCAAACAAATTTTACAAACTTCAGTACAATGATTTATCAGGAAATTTGTTAATTTTTAAAAAGACCATTAAAGTGAGCCTGAGCACCTATAAATCTTTTTATCACTTTGTTTTTTGTTTTGTATTGGTCTAATATTGGGTGTTGGTTATATCATTAAATTTGTTTGCTAATATAACATTTAAAAAATACAATTAACCAAAGGAGATTTGCAACAGAGATGGGGGGTGAGCTGGGAATATTTTAATTTATTGTTTTCTCTTTATTCATAATATATAAAAACAGTGATGATTCTAAGACCATAGACTTGACAAGAATATTTTGTTAAATCTTTTTCATCTTTTTATTTTGTTGTTGACTGCTCAAGAGTGAGAATCAAGCATTGGTAAATAAAAAAAGAAAAGAAAAGAAAATCTATTTAAAATGGCTCTCATTATATACTGCTTTCTTTCTGTGTAGAATACGTGCTTAATTTAAGATTTAGATGATTGGGTGGCAAAGGATTGGGATGACTAGATTGTAATGGGGCCCTCATAGTGCATGCCAGTATGTTTATTTGGTATGTTTTCCTTTCTTTAATAACTCCACTGACATAATCACTTACTTTTTTCTTAGTTTACCTTTACCATCTACCATTGCTACATTGCTTTTAAAGGGTTATAAATATGCTGGTCTCTGACGTTCTGTTTAAACTCCTGATTTATGACGTATGACGTATTCTGCATGATGTTACCGATGAAGTGACATCATCTTTCGAAATGGAAGCTATTCATTTTCCTCCACCACTTGCTTTACACCCAGATGTTAAAGGTCAAATAAGCCAATCTGCTTCCTACCATTTTTCTTTGCTTTGTATGAAGTGATTTTTGTTGCCTTAACCAATGCTTACTCAATCGATCTTGTCAGTGGATGAGATTACTGTTTCACATAGACGTTTCAACTCAACAAGCATGATCTTTTTCTCATATCTTTTTCATTGATTTTGACAGATGATTTTTTTTTTTTTTTATCCTTTAATGCTTTGACTTAAGAAATATTGCTTTAAATTCTAAAGAACATAATTTTTTCTTTCTTTCCCAAAACAGAAAAAAAAGAGTACTAGACAAAATAACTACTATTGAGCTATAACAATTGAATGGAAAAATATAAACATTTAACACTTCTTGTAGAAATAGTCTGCTATTGCCTTTAAATGTAACCTTGTTATATATCTCATTGCTTGTTTATTTTTGGAAAATTTTCACTTTTTCTTGGTTAGGTTACCACTCACAGCATGATGGTCTTTCAATACTTCTCAATAAAGAAAATTGTCATTTGATATCTATACTAACAAATATGAAAATCAAATGTATAAAGGAGATATTGGAGAATTTACTAAAAGGTGTTTTTAGTAAAGGTTAATTTATCATCAAAAGGGTTAAGACATTAGAGGGGATAACAAAACTTGTTTTTCTCAAGCATCCTTTCCTACATTTAGAGGCATAATTGAGTTTCTTATGAAATATATGATATGATGTACTCTCTCTAGGATTCATTATTTTATACATTACTGAACTTGAAAAAAAAAGTTTTAACTGCAATGCCTCTATTTGTAATTTATAATTGTGATTTTGTATAGAATTGAATTTACCAATGTTCTCACAAATATGAAGGGACATTGTAAATATCTTTATCAGAATCAAATGTTTATTAATTGTATTTGGTAAATTAAGAATTCACATGCATCTCGAGAGCATTAGTATGACATACTCAAGGAATATGTCATGTGTTTTGTACCTTTTCTTAATATATTAGAAAAAGATGATGCAACTAACTGCTGGATAGAACAGGTGGCTGATTTGCTTAGTACTAATAAGTCTGCATTAGATCAAAATTTCATAACCTAAAGGCATTGTTGATTTTTGAGCAGAAGTGAATTCTTATTTATTAAATAAAAAAATAATAAGCATATTAGCATGCATGACATGATATGTATATAGATACATCCATCCATCCATACATACATACATACACATGCTCAAATACAACTTAATATGAAGAGGCCACGATTCATTTAGATTAAGATGGTGTTTTTTTTACTTCTTTGGTGAAATTTATGATATAGCTTAAATGTTGACTTGAAATATCTCTCTCTCTATTTTTCAACAAAGTTAATAGGAAAAGCTATTGCTATTTGTATAAAAGAAGGTATTTAATGAGGGAATTTTTATATCACAGTATTGTCTCATGGAAATATTTTTCTCTCATCTTCAATATTGCAGGCTCCTGCCAGTCTTCTTGATGCATTAGAGCAACATTTACAATCGTTGGAGGGTAAGAAAGTTGGAGCAGCCACTACACCAACAGGTTCTGCCAAGTAGGTGACTTTCCTAAGTAGTAATCGTAATCAAAGTAATAATGATGATAATAAGGTAATAGTATTAACATTCACATTGATAATTTCAAGATATGAAAGTTTGGTAACTTGTTACAAAATAGGG
Source organism: Aegires albopunctatus (assembly GCA_032466395.1). NCBI lineage: Eukaryota > Metazoa > Mollusca > Gastropoda > Nudibranchia > Aegiretidae > Aegires > Aegires albopunctatus. The sequence continues at coordinate 2,691 of JASKDV010125188.1, read as the reverse complement.
TGATCAAGTTGAAAAATGGGATAATCAAAAATGTCTTTCTTTTACAGTCTTTTACAAATTCTTTTCAGGATAAGAATTCTTTAAAATTCCTAAATTACTAAGCTTATTTGGTACCACTTTCTTAAAATTTAATTGCAGTACTGAATTCTGTCTAAATACTTGATTTTTTTTAAGGTTCATAAAGTAAATCTTGTCAGATATGCAGAGCAACATTAAAATATCCTCAGAAATGGCATGACATAATTTAAGACCCTGAAATAACAAATATGGTTGATCTGGTATAATAACTAAACAAACGAATACTGTTTTTTGAAATTACCTTCCAAGGGATCTTTTTTAAATGTCCTCTTTGAGTTCATCCCCTCTTTGAGAAAATTACAGATCATATTATTTATATCCTACCTACTTATTGATCAGAGATGTCATGGGTAAGAAAATAATCTGTCACAGCCTGTAACTGGATACAATGTATGCATTTCATCTCTTCCCTAGGCCTGCTAGTTTTACCACAGCTCTTAACAGCATGTCTACAAATACGTTCGAGGTCACAGATGCAGAGAAGAAACGAATCTTAGAGGAAGAAAATCAACAGCTACAAAAACTTAAGGTGAATGAATAATCATCAAATTATAATTTTTTAAATTTACATATCTATTTATTTCATTTTTTGACGTTTATTGCTAGGAGAGATTTGGAAACAAATTGCTAGTGTTTGTTTTTTTATGTTTTTTAATTTACGTTGTTTAAAGTGAATTAGTTCAAAGACGATGAATCAAGATTTTGTTTTAATTATCCCCAAGTTTTGATTTATCTTGAATTTATTGCTTCCCCTTGTTTTACTTTTCCTTGAGCCTCACTACAAGGCCCTTTGCCTGTTACAGTCCATTTCTCATGTGTTTATGTGCTTTGATTTATAATCCTTTTGTTTCTTTTATGGTCTCTAAAACAATTCAGGGTTTCAGGCTTGTGAGTATGAAAGTAAGGAAATCAAAGTTTTTTGTCACTAATATTATTTATACGTTTCAGTAACAAAGACCTCATATATCTTTCAAATTGAAATCATTGATATCAAGTCCACGCTAATTTATTTTTTGGGGTGGGGGAAAAAATAAAGAAAAAAAAATACTGCAGGTGCAATTCCTACGTCATCATATTATCTTTATCCTGGCCTCACTTGTTTGCTTTGGAAATATATATATATATTAAAAAAATGTCTTTTACAGTCCAATATAATTCTATGTTTTATTCTTTGTTTTATCTTTTTTCTTGTTTTGTTTTTTGTTTAATGGCGACCTTTCTGTTTAATTATTATCAGGTTATATATCCATCTATCCTTAACATGCTGTATATTAATATTAGATGATGAAATTAACTCTCACAACATAAAAATATTACTTAATACAGGTGTTGAGAATATGACAGCCCTTACATTATAAGATGTATAGGTGAATGTTTTAAATGATTATGATTTCATAGTTATAGTCAGTTTCCCTTCATTCCCCTTACTTGTTTTAAAAACTAATTTTGAAAAATTTTTGGCTAAAAATTAAGATTAAGAAAATGCTCTTTTCTGTTTTGAAATTGAAAAAAAAAAAGAGGTAAAGAGAATACAAATTTACTGGAAGTGTACATTCATGATTCAATCTTTATTGACGCACAACTATTTTCGTTGTGTTCACTCATGTTAGTCAAGGCTGAGGTGTAATAATGTTCTGTGTCCAAAATAACCCTTATTTGAAGAAGTAAAATTCCAGTAGTGATTAATAGAATTTATTTTATGTAAGGATTATTCCTGTTTTTTTCCCAGATATGTTTATCACTAATGCTGTTAATGGTTGAATTTTAATTAGTTTCTCCACTTATATCATTAGAGACACATGCTCTATATTGAGGAGGCTTTTAGTTATATTATATGCTTATATTGTAACAATCTCAGACATCTATTGATTACTAATTTAATTGATATCCCTTTAACTATTTTGATACCTGGGTGCAATAAATCGACAAACGGCAAGTTGCAAAATGGCGCTTGTCAAATTGTTGCACCCAGGTATTGATTTCCATAATTGGTTTGTATATTTCAAGACAACTTTGCAATGAACACTTATTCAGTAATTTGTCAAAAGCTATTTATCTCTTTTCTATATGTGCGACATGGAAATAGAGATGGTTAAATTATAACTGTCATAACCCAGTTCTTGAAAGTGTTATTTTCTTATATGCAGGAATACATTTAATAACTTCATATGAATATATAACAAACAAACTGTTTTATCGAAGGGGAGGACATTTTCCATTAATACATTTTATCTTGTTTGGTTAATACCAGGAAATATTTTTGGCACATTTCTTTTGAGTCCTCTGTTAGGATAAATTTTTCATATCCATAAGTAATTGAATATTTGTTTTTATTTTCATCAATATTTCAAGTCATTGGAATTTTTTTATCTCCATAACTGTTGGCACAGATCTATTTATTATCATATGATTAGAAACAAAACGTGGAACATAGTCCAAAACATTGGAGCTGGAATATTATTTGGTCACAAAACAAATTTGTGATCTATTATTTTTTCTTTACCTTTCTTATGATATATTATCACATATATTATATATACAGTACTCTTCGGCTTATAACCCGCCCCACGGTTGTCACAGGTACCGGGTTATTAGCCGGAGTGGGTTATTAGG
>JASKDV010125077.1:0-14232 GCA_032466395.1 Aegires albopunctatus | reverse complement strand
AACACGCACATCGGTGCTAAAGCGGGAGTAATATAGGGTAGTAGAAATAGGCAAGCGCGCGTGGCGAGAGAGAGAGATTGGTCAAGGAGGTTATCGATACGATACTACAGAGGCGCAGCGGCGGATTCCCAGACTGCTCAGTAATCGTAATTGGCTGTGGTAAATTCCATCAGTGCTAAAGTGGGATTATCCCAATATATCTAGATCTAAGCCTAAGGCAAACAACGTCATCTGTACCCCTTGAAAAATTGACAAAAAATTTGTCAATCCATGTAGATCTAGATCTAATCTAGATCTAGATCTAGCAACAAAGCAGGGTTGTTGTTTTTTGGCACTGTCCAATCGCGTGCTGCGCGGTCACTTCGGTAAAAAAACTAACAACAATTAGAAATCTAGGCTATTTTATTGCTGACTGCATTTATTACTATTATTAATTAGTGACGACTGGCAATATTCAGTGACTTGGCTGTTTGAATTCAATGGTCTTGTCACAGGGAAGTTTGCGACTTTGCAAATTAGGTGATAAAAATACAAATTCAACAAATCTCGGGTCCGGTTTTCATCTCAAGAAATAGTGCTATATTTTATCTGGACCATTCATGTATAATGTAGAGTCAATATTTGAGATTTGATGTTATAAAATTATGAAGTATAGTATGACAATGTTTGAACATTGGTCGATAGAATAACAATTTTGCAGTTGAAAATACAAATTAGGTACTTTCTGTGGATATAAATATTGCAAATCTTAGGTTGACAGCTCTGATGTCATGTTGGGGGATTTCAAAATTATGTCTTTTATGAACAAGATACAAAAACCCAGTTTCACACTTTTAAGTGTGTGTCATTGCAAATGCAACCAGCATTCCGACTGCTTCCACAGCCAACAGTGGAATCATTTCTGTCTAGAAGATTGCCAGGTTTTTCCTCCAAGCTCCATCCAAGTTGCTTGGCTGTTACACAATTCGATAGGTTTTCCGTCAAGCTTATCGTTGTCATCCATGTGCTTCAGGTTGAAGAGAAATCTCTGGTCCACATATTTTGCTTGTCTCAGCTTATTGACTGGGAAGTAGCCATCAAACGAGTTATGGAAGTTCTAAGGTGTTCTGTTATTTTAGAAACAACAGCTGGGTTCAGCAATCCATCTTCAGCAACTGTCCTATCCAATGATGGAAAAATTGAGAAGCTCTTCCAACCCACCTCGTCAACAATGCTAGTTTTATCTGACTCAGTCAGTTATCACTGGCGACCACAACATTAAATCCTCTCCCTGACATCAATATGTTCTGATTTTTCGTGCAGTTCAACTACTTTATCTTCTATGTTTAGCTTTGAGGCATATCTTTTTTGAGCCACTCTCAGGAACATTTTTTTGATGAACCAGATCTGCATTTGGTACCCCTTAGGATCGTGGGTTTGGTACACCCCATAGGGGTACCGGGACCCCAGGTTGGGAACCACTGGTTGCTGGCTGCTATCTGCTATGATGGATCGGCAAGGGTCTCGCAATTCTATGAGCGAGTTGAGTTAGCCAAAACTTTTTTGTTTTCGGATTAAGGACTATAGACAGTTCATCAGAAGGGACATCAGGGATAGATTTACATGCTAATAGGGTGTTGAAGATACAGATTATCAAGTTATTATATTTGTGATCAAGTCCAAAAAGATTTGCTCAAAGCCATAAAAATGACAAACAAGGTTATCTCTGCAGCTTACTCCTAAAATTTTGAGCATCTTTACTCTCACTACTTATTCAATAAATTGATCCATCATGGCAGCTAGGGACTACAATTATAAACGAGTGCCTTGATAAGGCCAGTGTGCTAGAGGGTAACTTTGTGAAGCAGATGTAGTTATAAATCACCCCCATATAAGTTCTCTATGAAGTGATAAATATGCCTATAACCAAAACATAGTAACCAAAAGCCTTGATTATAAGATGGCCAGAGCAACAGATAAATTGCAGTGGAAAACAATAAACTTTTTAGAATATTTGGCCTATATTATCTGATTTTTATGATATCTACGTCTTTTTGCAATGATGAATGTTAAAAATGTCAGTATTTTTTTCTCATATTTTATTCCTATATATGCAGTACGATATTACCTCAGTCAATTTTAAATCCATAATTTTTTTTGTACTGGAATATTTTATGTGTGACAATTAATACTAAAAAACTTTTACCAATGAATCAAAATATTATTCATAAACTAGATCTCTCTGAAATATGTCCTATATGTCTTATTCATACCTAGCCAAGTTTGTTTATGAAAGGCTTTTCTTTGTCACCACACTTAAGACCACCAATTTTAACACTCATCTTTTTTTTACAGCCAGCAGCTGCAAGAAGACTGGATTTTTGAAGCAGTATTGTTTTGAATTTATGAACTAATTCAAAATGTGTTTCTGTGGCTTAGAAACACTTTTTCATTGTGGCCAACCATTATGATAAAATCATAGCTGTAAGGATTTGACCTTCTTGCAGAAAATGAATTTTTGAAGAAAAAAATCAACAAAGTATCTCATTGTCTAGACTAAAAGCATTTGAAATCAACTTAAACCATTGAATTGTTTGTTGGGTATAGATTTCTATTTACGATTGGCAGTCTTCGATTTTTCTTCTGGTCAGTGAATTGAGTCTTTGCTTGCACGGTACTGACTAGAGAAATAAATGTTCTGAAGTAAAAGATTACAGGCTACGACGGAGCTCAAACAGGTTAAATTTTACGTAAAGTGACATTTTTGGTAAATTTTATTGATGAATTCCCTTTTATTTCTTCATCAACTTCACCAAACTATGCCAAAGCAATCTTACTATTTCACATAAAGGTAAATCTGACATTGTGCACCACTCTACAACATTTGTGGTTATAAATTCTGTTAAACTAGATTCAGGTGGGAAACAACAAACTCTCTCTTTAGAAACTAAAAACTGCTACAAAAGTACTGAAAGTAATACCACAGTAAAGTCCTGGACTAGATCTACAGTTGGACAATTGACATCTGGTCATAAAGGGGTGCTGTGTTGGGTCAAAATGATAGTGTCTGGGTGTTCAGTTTGTGCTCCCTGAAATATTGGCCATCAGATGCTTTTTGTTAACACAAGGGCCAAAAGAGTACTTCTCAATATGACATGACTACAGTGTAAACACACCTGATTCCTTTTCTATCACTTGAGAAGTAGATGTTCCCCAAAACACTTGAAAATGTAAGGTTATTTGATAAATTAATATTTTCATGAATATCTATTATATAGCTCTATCTTCATTATTATTTTTTGTTTACATCCATATATTTTACTAGCTTCCAGGTGAAGAAGTGTTTAACATCTTCAATCATGTTTCGTCCAGAAAAAGAACTCTCATCAGGGGTAAGTCATTTCCTTCAATTTCAGTTTATTTTTAATGTCATTTCTTGTTTAAAAGACATTGCATGATTGATAAGTTTTGAGAATGCAGAGATGCCACTTTGCCGGAAATCGAAAACTGTGGGCAGATTAAGAAAAACATTATTTTTTTTATATATTTTTTATTTCCTGTGAATGTTTCATGGAACTGGTCATTCTTAAATAAGATCTTGTGCTGAATGTTAATGCTCATTCGCTTCGAGGCTTAGACTAGACCGGACTTTAGGCCTAGTGTTAACTAGACCAGACTTTAGGCCTATCTTATCCATGACGCCATTTTGATTCCAGCGCATCATATATATGTGTTATATACATGTACAGTCTTCCCTCTCTAATCCGGACTTCTGTAATCCGAACTTTTTTCTGGGAACAAATGATTTTCTTATTATTTTTTAATGATCCCTAATCCATACAAATTCTGTAATTCGAACAAATTGCTGGGAACGAAGGTGTTCGGATTAGAGAGGGCAGACTGTATTTGACTTTTATGTGCATTTAACTTGCTTGTATCGTCACACTTCATGTACTTTGATGTTCGCCGTGAAAAGTTCAGGAAATTTTGTCAGGGCAAAGTGGCATCTTTGAAAATGGAGTATTTTTGGTTCTTTTTGAAGGTTTTTTAAAAGTGGATATCATTTTTTGTTTTCATTGCCTTCTATCTCGATTTGAATGTTTGAGGCTTTGCCAGAACCTTTTGCTGAAATGTGTCAAAAAATGTTAAATTTCCTTTATTTTATGAATCAGTGATAATCCTGTCTTTGGGGATGGTTTATCTTGATGTTGATGTGTATTAATTATCTGGCACTTTTCTCTTTCATGCATATTTGTATTCTTTTGCAGATGATTCCATCCCAATCCCCTTCTCAGATTTCAAGCTTTAACGGCAATGCAAGTTTTTACAATCAAGGTAATGTAGTGATTCTATCTTGGGACAACTGGAAATTTCTAAGGCACAGACAAGTGGGTTTTTTCGAACAGTTGTTATCATTTTATGAAGCCAACATTATATTAGATGTGATCAGCAAACAGAGAAATTTTCAATCTAAGATTACAACCCCAGGAAATAATCCCAGAAACCACGGGTATCAATATACTCTAGAATGCTTTGAGAAATAGAACACTGTAAATATACTGCAAAAATAAAATGTTATTGGGCAGTTCATTTGTTTTTGTTTTTTTAATGGAAATGACTCAAATTAAAGCTATACTATTGTTTTGTTGGGCATTTTTCTATTTTCACAAAATATTTAGAAAATGTACGAAGATTTTGTAATGTTTTGTTGTTACCTTCAATTAAAGTGCCTATCATTTAAAAGACCAATAAATTCATCTTTCTTCATCTATACTTAAAACGTAAATAATCAGTAGGAGAGAACTATCTTAAACTCATTAATGCTCAGTCATCGTTTGTCCACTGAGTGTTCAGGCCTCCTGCCATGTTATTGCTATACTTAAAGCTATGCTTTGTTTTGTTTTGTTTGTTTTTTGTTTTTGGGGGGGGGGGTTAATGAATGTTTGAAAGATTCTTTACATTATTTGAGATTTTGTAAGCTTTCTTGTCTTAAATTTGCAAATTGATTTCTTACCCGGCATTTTGATGATAAAAAATGATATTGTCAGGGCTGTATAATAATTGCCTATATATCATTTTTTACCATTTGAAGATTTAACAATGCCATATATTAAGTCATGGTTTGAATTTGAGCACCTTAAATTAATTATAAATTAATTATAGTAATATTCTATTTAATGAATCAGTGATATAGTACTCGAAGTTTGTGCGCAGCCCGCATGATATTCATGAAGTATATCTCGTCAGATAGGCAGGGCCACATTGAAGTATTCTCCAGTGTGTTGTGGCATTCAAAGCTCTGTAATAACCAATCATAGATGTAATGGTCTACTAACTCAGGTTTGGTAACTAACCAAATAAACTCAAATTACTGTTTTCTATCTGATGTTTAGCCATGTTAACTTGAAATTCTATGTCAGTTACAAACATTTATAATGAGCAATGCAATATCCCTCATTGCTTTTGATTATTCACCTTTGTTTCATCATTTCAACTCTCACCATAAAGCATATTCTGCCATATGCCTTCCCATTTTTAACATTACACTTACATTTCATATTTTTATTTATTTTCTCAGGCACACTGCCTTTGCAGCAAAGAGCCATAGGGGGTAATCCTTTTCGTTCGGGGAACAATACTGGCCATATCACCCCTACCAGCAGTATGAACCATGGTTTTAATATGAGTCTGCCACAGCAGCAGCAGCCACAACAGCAGCACTCACCGAACAGTATGGCAGCTATTGGTCCACGTAGTGTTCTGGGTGTACAGAACCAGGCAAGCCAACAGAGTTTAGCAAGTCTTCAGAAGCGTCCTTTTAGGTACTGCCATTATCTTTCACCTTAAGTTCTTTCAAACCAAAAGATAAACAAATATTAACATGTGTGTACTATTTTTGAGTACCAGGCCTTTGTAAAAGTTTCCTTTTATTTCTTCACCTTTTTTTACTCCTGGTTTAGGTGAATAAAATTGTGTATCATATGAGATGAAAATATTTATGTGTGAAAAGGTTTTTATTATATATATAACAACTTCAAGCCTAATTGAAAAGCGTTTTTCAAAAACTATGTCTACATCCTAGCAAATATATGGTGATTGTTCTCTCTTCCAAGAAATATCACTATATTCAACAACAAAAATTCAGAAAATTGTTACATTTCCAATACTGAGTTTTGGAAAAACACTCTTTTATTTGGTTCTTCGTTACACATATTCAAAATTATGGGTTTCTGTTTTTGTACTTTTTTAATCAAGCTTTTTTATTTTTACTCATGGTAAAGCTTGAAAAATAATATAGGAAATATGATATGATAATTTTTATTATGAAGTAAAGTATGAGTCAAATGAATATAGTCTAATGGTTTGTAAAATATTCTTACAAGTATATTAACTAACCTAATTTGATGAAGACAGCCATTGGAAACTTTTATTATTAATATTATTATTGTTTTGGTCTTTTAGGTGAAACCGAAATTGTTAGGCTATGTTGTAAAAGTAATTAATAATGAGATACCATAAACAACATTGAAAAGTTCATTTATAAAGTTTATATCGAATTGAAATCAAATGCAATCATTCTTTTCTTATTTGGTCTTCAAAGATCTGATTTTTAGTCCCATCCATTTTACTTCTAAAGGAATTGTAATTGAACGAAATCATTTTCTGATTATGTCTTGAGCAACTGATTAAAATTATGTCCTGTCTATTTGCTTCTTGTAGTGCTTCAGGTCCAATGCAAAATTTTGCATCAAGTTATGGTTTTGGTGGAACAAGATCAAGTAAGTATTTTCTTTTTGAGAATAAAAAAATAAATCTTGGGAATTTCGTGATACATGGTGTCACAGTGTGCTTTCTACATCATGTTTCCTTCTGCCCCTATCCTTAAGTTGCTAGGATAAAATGAATGCCAAGTCCTTTTAGAGACCAACTATAACCTAGGATGTCCCATGTGTAGATATTTATGCATGCATGTAAAAGAACCCTTGGCTGTTTATAAGGCAGTCAAGGAAAACCCTGTGAAAAGCAGAGTAGTGGAAATGGGTAAATTCAATGCTGCAATGTAGTGCTTTCTGCATGTACCCTTTTACAAGAATGTGTTGTACCCTCAAAAAATTTAAATGGTACTTTGAAAGAATATTACTGACATTGAGATAACTTTTTGGGGTTTTTTTTTTTTCTTTTCACAATCAAATTGTACGATAATGATTGTAATATTATGGTAAACAATTATAATAAATGAATTATTTTTACCTCTGTGTAATCAGTTTCTTACTGGAAACAATAGAATCTCTCTATCAAATGAAATCAAAGCAACTGAATGTTTTTTGCAATTATTATCGATCCCATGGAAAAAGATTTTTATATCATTAAAAAAATATTTAAAAAGAAATAAAGGGGCAATATAATGTTCAGCTGTTTATAAACGAATGTTAATTAATGTTCCGTTTCCCCTTGTCCTGCAAAATTCTATGCTGGCAACATTCTTCCTTGAAAGGGGGTAATTTTTTATGTTGCAAGTAGTGCACTTATGGTACATGTAATAATTTATTTGTGCACACATATTAAGATACTTTTTAGGTTTTTAGATACTTGAATAATTACATTTCTTTCTGGTACTTTTTCAGTTGATTCTCATCCAACGATAGATCTATCTGATTTTCCAACCCTTAGTAGTCGGTCATCTGCAACACCCAATAATCCCATGCCTTCAACAAGAAACTATGGTGAGATTTTGTTTTAGTATATTAAAAAGAAAAAAAAAGCAACAAGCTTTCTTATATTGTTTTAATTGTCATATTCTATGAGGATGAATATAAACCTTTTTAGCGGTTTGTTGAAATTTTTTTTTTTTTTTTTTTTTTTTTTTTTGTTACGTGATACTTTATCATTTTCTTAGTATTTCACTGGTTTGTATTATTTAATTTGCATTTTATAAGGTCTAGACATTCTTTTAATTAACTGCCAAGTTTTTATTCAAATCAGTAGACTCGTCATTTTCAAATTGTATAAAATTCTGATACAATATGTGGGTGAATTGGTATTACCTTTCATAAACATAGATAGATCTATTTCTTCAAAAGAAGTTATCATGATTTTTTAAATTTATATCAGACACCTAAAATGTTTCTAAACTTCAAAGTCCAAAATAATGTAACTACTAGAATTTAAAAGGAAATTTGTTCTTTTCTTTCAACTTAAAGTAAACCTCAATCAAACTGAAAAGATTTATTTCTTATATGAGAGACATTTTATTAGACTGTTTCAAATCCATTTCTATTTTGTATAATCTCCAACTGAAAGTTGAATCTGGGGATTATAATCATGAGTATTATCACTGATATTGAGTAATTTGTAGCTCAGGGAAAGTCAACGGTCAATTTTGTTCCAAGTTCTTGTCCCTCTCGTCATCTAGAAAAATTCTTCTTTCCTCATGAATCGTAGAATTCAAAATTAAAATGTAAATATCAAGATTCCAGACAAGTCCTCATTCTCTTTTATTAAGCCTACTACTACTACTACTACTACTATACATCACTGACAATGTTGGAAAACAATTACTTGTAAACACTTACATTATATTTGTAATTACAACAAAATATAATATATGCTTTCTTTCATCAACTTTCTGCTGAGTCACATACCACATTAATTAGAATCTTAATCCTTCATTGATGTCAACATCAAGCCCTACTAAAGAGATGAGAATGACTCTCCCAATTTAATAGAATGCCTTTCAATATTACATCAATGTGAAATAACATTCACGAATACAACTTGATAGAAGCAGATCTGCCAAAGGTCCCTCCCTGGACATGCTGTCCCATTGATAGTCAAACTGTCCTGCTTTACAATTTTTTCTGTCAAAAGGCACATCATCAATATTATTTTCCAGCATATGGTGTAACTAGCAGTATCAATATGTGATCTCTACATTCTTGGACTTGATGGTGTAACTAGCAGTATCAATATGTGATCTCTATAATCTTGGACTTGATGGTGTAACTATTAGTATCAATATGTGATCTCTACAATCTTGGACTTGATGATGTAACTAGTAGTATAATATATGATCTCTACAATCTTAGACTTAATGGTGTAACTAGTAGTATCAATATGTGATCTCTACAATCTTGGACTTGATGGTGTAACTAATAGTATCAATATGTGATCTCTACAATCTTGGACTTGATTTTCCCTGATCTTTAATGTGGATAATGTTACATGTATATTATTTTTATGGAATTGAATAAAACTGACTGGCCCCTACATAAGGTAATGTGTCAGTGATACATTTCTATCTAGCTTCTTTTACGTTCTTTATCATTGAGATTTTGGCTGTTTGTCCCTCCACTTTATCATTTGTCAGTCCGTCTCTCTCTATATTCCCCTCTTTTCTCCATCATCAATATGGCAGCTCTGTTGAGGGTACCCGTCCTGTTGTTGACAAACACAACTTCCCCATTACACTCCTTTAATATCTAATACTATTAATTCCTAATTTTCATTAGCATGGCAATCATTTTCTAATCCAATTAATGTGCTTTCTCTCGCTCTGAGTTGTCAATCATTTTTCTCCTTGTGATCAAATGTCATTTTAATTGAATGACACAAATTGAGATGAATGGTTAGATGAAATTTAATTATGAGACTTTATCAACTGATTCATAACAAAAGTGTTGTGTATACCAACTTTTAATTACCCAGTTAAGCATGGTTTTAAAATTTGTGCTGAAACAGGTTGCATGCTTGGTGGAGACTCTTTTAAAAAGTAGTCTAGTCCCCATTCAGATTCAGAATAATCAAATGTAAATTTATTTGCCCATGATGATTTATATAACTCATTTGGTCAATAAAAATACCAACTAATTATATGAAATCTTTGTCTTTTTTATCGAGTATCTAGTCAAACCAGTGCAATTATATATTAGGTCTCATTTGATTTTTCATGTGGATTTCATTTGGTTAGTCAGATAAGGTAGATTTCAAGGAGGAAAAAATGTCTTAAAGTAAACCACCTGGTATATAATTTTAAGTCCTCTTGAAGCAGTAAGAAATTGATAAAAATTATTAATTTTGCATGAATTGTTCTTAATGTATGTACCTTTGTACTAATAGTATAGTATTGTTTAGTAAAATCTCATACACTCCTATAGGCCTTTGTATTATGCATGTTGAAATGTGTGTAACAGAAAACTTTTAAATCAGTGTGTGAAGATTTAACACTTATTTAAAAAGAAAACCCAACTCTTAAAGTATACTACTATTACAACATTACTAAATGCCAGAAAAAAGTTTCTTTGGTCATGAAATGTCCTTACTTTAATTAGTTTTTTTGGGGGGATAGCTTTGAAACCCCTGCATGATGTGAAGGCCTTATATGTTTGTTAAGAAATATCAGAAATAAATGAATGTTTTTCTCTTCCTCTCAAGCCTCCTTTCGTTATTCTTCCTCAGTGGGCATGGTGAGTAAGCCTGCCCAAGATTCAGCCCCAGAATTCAACATTTCTCAGGAAGAGTTCCCTGCTTTACCAGGGGCCCAAAGTAAGTGGATTTTATTTAAGTCAAGACACTATCTGGCCTATTACTTTGATTTCTTATGAATTTATTAGGAGAGTTTTGCCTTTCACTTAGATATCTTTATTAATGGTTTAGGAGAGTCTTTATTTCCGAAGGAATAGGGCTGGTCATGTTGCTTTTAGAGTATCACAGAACTTGTCCAAGCACCCTTTTTTTATAATCTCTTTTTCCCTGAAATGATAGAAATTATGATAGCTGTCAATAAATCAGTAACACTGGCATTATACTATTTCAGATTTATGAGGTAATCCAAAAAATATGCAGAATGTCCAATATATCTGAAATATGTATATATAAGTAAGCCTCACAAAGCCTGTGTAACACTTTTCTGCTATGTTAAAGGTATTACTTGCTAGGCATAACAATAACAATAAATAGCTCTATCTTATCCTGTCGTGGAATTCAAATGTAACTTTCAAACCATCGTTTTTGTTTTGGTTTTGTTTGTTCGTTGTTTTTGTTTTGTTGTTTTTTTATGTTGGCTGGGGTGGGGGGTAATTAATTATGTTAATCTATCAAGTCTTTAACATCCAATGAAATCACACACAAAAGGTGACCTGCATTGCATGTACAGAACAAAAGAAAATGGAAATTTATATATATATATATATATCAGACTTTATGAAAAGTAATTTCCTATTAATCACATTTTTTAACTTGTTTATTCATTTATTTATTTTTGTCAACTTTTTCAGATCCCCCAGTCCAAACAGAAGTAAGTGATCAATGTAATATTTAAGAGTTTACATTAATAATTCATCTTTGGCAGATCTTGATTAATATTTAATAACATTAAATCCTGAGAAAAATAGAGTAACAGTAAAAATTTACACTTGTAAGATTAGTTCGTTCATAAAAGCATTAAAATTTGAAAAGGCGCCTCAATTTTTAATGCTGTATTATGCATTATTCTGATTTCAACATAAATGCAAGTCTAATTTGATTTAAGTGAATGTGCATAATGTTTTTGGTGTCTCTTATGAGTGACAAATTTTAACAATTTTAAAAAAATCTTAACATTTTTGGTCATTTTGCAGTTATGTTAATGCTGGCTTTATCGTTAGATTTTTAAAGAAATTACTTTTCCCATATTTTCTGAACTTTAGAACAATGGTGGAATTGGTCTAGATCAGGTTGCAAATAAAGATGGTGTTAAAGGAGACGGAAAAAGTATTTTGCCCCCCAAAAGAGGAATTCAAACCCATCCTGATGGTAAGGGCTTTGATTTAAGTCACTTTATATCCACCATTACCCCTTATATACTAAGAGGTGTACTGAAATAAATGCTTATTTATTTTCATAACCTTTTATCATGCTGTGAAGAAAAGCACTTGAACTTGATGATCTGTAGTGGTAATGTAGTCATGGTTGTGATTATTTTTATTTGCATCATCCAGGAATGATTTCCAACATCCCAACCGACATGGTCATGGATCAGTTTGGTATAGTTGGCCTTCTATCATTTATTCGAGCAGCAGAACAGGATGTGAACATGGTGGCTTTAGCTCCTGGTATTGATCTTACAACATTAGGTCTCAATCTGAACTCCCCAGAGTGAGTTGAACTTTAGTTTGCTTTTATTGTTATCGGTTTTGTTTTCATCTATCAAATTTTTTTTTAATTTTTTTTTTCTTCTCTCTATTCTATTTTTTATTTACCAATCAAAAAGATCTAGGAATTTTTATTTTCAATTAGAGGCAATAACATTTGATCCACTCTTAGTTAAACTAGAATATTACTGCATTGTTTATGCTCTTTTGACAGAATTACTTGACTTTATTTTGTTTTTTGTTATGTCCTTTTCTCAACAGGAATCTCTTCAGTATGTTTCAGTCACCCTTTGCAGACACAGCCTGTAGACCGCAAGATATTGGTCAGTACATAAACCTATAATTCTAAGTTGAATATATTTAGGTTGTTGTTGTTTTTTAAAGAATCTGTATTTACATATTTGGTACAGTTTAGAATTAAACAATATCGCACATGATAGGTGTTAGAAGTAGGTTACATGCTTCAGAAGGATAATTCATCATGATAAAAACCAACATAGAATTATGATGGTCTAGCTTTTCTTGGGGTCACATTTCTTCCCTATTTTTATCAATTCAATCTAATTTGATTGAGTTTATCTGTGGCCCAAGTAGGAATCACTCTACCAATTGTGATGCTGTCTATTTTTAACTGATTTACTTCTGACCATTTTGCAAACTCAGCAATAGTAGATTGAATGACCTCCATACGAAATTAGCAGGGATGGTACTGGCTCAGATTAAGCGTGTCCTTTGTATGTATGTATGTATTATTATTATTACTAATTACTAGAAAGGACCTATACAGAGCATTTTTAAATCAGTGGATGTAATTAAGGTGCAGTACATGGATTTCAAGCAGGAAGTTTGATTGGAATCCAAATAAAAAATTTACTCTATTCATAATTAATTCTGAATTTGTAAAATAACAATGAAGCCTGGCATTAAAAAATCTGACTGAGTCATGTACTAATGAATGTTATGTAATGTATCTATGCCAAATTTGGTGTTTCTGGGTGCGGTAGATTTTCTTGAAAGTGTCAACGTAATTTTGGCCTTATTTTTTATTATACTATTGGCATTTTATTTTATTTTTTCATTAATGAATTGATTTTTTTCTTCCTTTTTTATATGAAACTCCCAGACTGCAATTAACATTACAATACCCCATTTGAAATGTACTCTTTAATTTTTCTTTTATTTCTAGCTTGTGTGTGTTGCTTAACTATAAAAAATAGTGCAAACAGAATGGATCCACCTATCATCCATCCTTTTTCATCAACCATCCTTTTGCTCCTAATCTTTGATCTTAATTCATGGGAAATGCATTGTTCAATGGTTAAATTGATTTGCCTAACCAAACCAAAAAACTAGTCCATGTACTTGTTTTCAACATAAAAACAATGTTTTGTGTACATTTAGATCTAGATCCTCGCTAGATCTAGTCAGCAGTTTTGTCACCTATTGGCCCAAATACTATAAGTAAAATGGACACAGAAATATTTGTATGCACAGTTGAAAAGAGAAAAATCTTTTATGGCAAAGCAGATAATTGTTGCAACAAATTTTCATTAATGCAGAATTGAAAAAGGTGGCCGAAGTAATTGGTGGCAGTGGTAAGTTTAAGTAATTATTTCTTCCTCCTCCCCTCCCCCTCCCCCCTCTTTCTCTCTCTCTCTCTTTTTTTTTTTTTTTTTCTTTCTCTCACTCTCTTTCTCCTTCCCTCCTTCCCTATCTCTTCTTCTTTCTTCAGAGTGGCTAAAGGCGAGGAAGATGAATCCAAGGCAAATCTATTCAGTTGCTGCTTACCATTTCAATTCGCCTTCCTCTCCTCACCTTTATGTTGGTTGAGGGATCCACTCTGCTTGCACTATAACTATGTTGTTAATGTTTTACTTGTCAGATTTGAAATTCTTCATTTCCAGTTTGATGTTTTTGAGAATTTGCTGTTCTTATCTGATCCACTTAAAAAACAATAATATTGTACATTAACAGATAGGGGAATTAATTAAGTAGCAATCAAAGTCATTAAACAAATATCATTAAATTATCTCTAAGCTCTCTCCGCTGACTGAATGCTGAGCTGTTAACTTCTACTATAAAGTAAAGTGCAGTTGGGGGGGAGGGGGGGGGGGGGGGGGGGGGG
>JASKDV010124856.1:0-14238 GCA_032466395.1 Aegires albopunctatus | reverse complement strand
AAATGAAAAATTTCAAAGCGTACTATTCTTGAAAAAATTGTTACCGAACTTTTGGCGAAAAAATGGTGAATTTAGGGGGTGTGGTTTAGGAGGAGAAGTGACACATGTGTTTCAACTCTTCGGTTATTAATAAGGATAAGGATGTTTGTATGAATGTAAACAACACGGCTATGTTCAATGTAATTCTTATTATGTTGATTGATTAATAAACATACATATATAAATAATATACCTTTACATATTTATACCAGAATTCTGGTCGAAGCTTTCCTGGCAAATTAAGAATTGAGGACCATTTTGGCAATTAAGATTATATGATTAATTTCCTTGATTTCGTTGTTTCTAAATCCATTGGCTGAGATTATCTAAGAGTGGTTCTGAGAAGTTCAGTCTTTTTCCATATTTCATTACTACTCTATTTTCTAGGTTTTTCCACAGCTTAAGCACCTTTTTGCAATCTACAAAGGAATGCCCGCTGTATTCAATTTGTCCGCATTCCGTACATGCATTGGATTCTCTTATGCCCACGTTATGGAGAAAAATATTTGTAGGATACATGTTATGGAGAATTTTCCAATGCAGAATGCGAAGACGACTTTCTTTGGTACATTTGTTTGCCATGTTCCAAATCTCCGGCGATATATCTGTGCCGAATTTACGCGCCCAAAAGGAAAGGGCATATTATAGTGTCTCCTCACGTTTTAATAAATTCAGAAACCCTCTTCTCCCAATATCTTCTTCTTTATTTCCTTTAAACCATAATAAATGTGTTTCTTCTGTAATATGATCCAATCTCATCCTCTTTTTAGGAAGAGCATTGACCAGGCTTCAATATTCTAAAATACCTTCAGGGTTATGGCCATTTTTCTCGGTGAAATCTTTGAAAGAAATTATATGTTGTCCATTGCAAATGTCTTTAACATAAAGCAATCCTTTATTTATTAGGTGTTTACTGAAGATAACCTTACCTGCGTTAGTTATATTTTTATTATTGAAAATGGGTTCTTGGAATATGCTTAATTTTACCTCATTATCTTGCCTTTCATTATTTCTTTTCAACCAGACTTCTAAACAAGGCATTTTGTATCAATCTAATCTCTTTGAATCTTTTTAAATCAACGTTGCTTTGAAAGATTGTAATTCCCCCAAGCGGCCTTAGTGCTTTTTCAAGGAGTTCTGTATCAATCTCTTCTACGCCATTTATTAATTTCTCTTGAAAATCTATTATATTTATTTTATTGGCACCTCCATTTGTTATTGAACTCCACATCATTTTTTGTTTCGCTTTTTCGAACGCTTTTCTGTTTGTGCATCGTTTTTGCCACAGAAATTTGAAGAAATTTTTATTTAATTTTACTAGTACAGATTCCGGGATACCAATACTCTGCATTACATGAACAAGTTGACTCATTGCAAAAGTTTTTAGTATGTGAATTTTTCCAATTAAAGATAGATTCTTATGCGACCACATTTCAAAAGTTTCTCTATGCGCTCTATACTTTTTTTTTGCCAGTTTTCACAAATTTCACCTGCAGGTTTATCATTTACTACTTTAATTTCTGTTATATTTTGATTCTCTGAGATCTTATTATATCCCAAGCCAGATTTTTGTTCAGATCTCTTGTTTCTATTAATTTGTTATTTATGACATTCTCGATCATTTTGATATATTTCAAATCCCTGAGTAAACATATATTTAGTTTTTAATATGATTGACCTAAAGAAAATGGCAAACAATTTAACGTACAATGGACAGCCCTGTGATCTGAAAAGCCAAAGCTTTTAATTTCGGAGTCAGTGGCACAAGGAAAAAAAAAGAAAAGATTTTGACTTTACAAAAATATAGCCAATTCTTCTAGCTGTGAAAGGGGATTCCCGAGACCATGTGTTCTGCTTGGTATTGTCATTCTGGATTCTTGAAATATCATTCAACTCGAGAGTATCAATGGTGTTTTTAAAAGTTTCAACTTTATCTCTCCTATGACCAGACCCTGTAATTATGTCCATTTTTGGATCAATTGTACAATTAATATCCTCTAAATATAATTAGATGTTATTTGCCAAAGGTTTCTCTTTTCATCTATTGACCCTTGAGCCGTTTCAAATGTTCTATTTTCTCTTTAGGATTGCACGGAGAATAAACATTACATATTCCTATGTTATCTCCATTAACATTGATTTCACAAATGATATCTCTTTCAGTCTTTGATATTAACTTTATTTTGTCGGATTCAATTTTTTTTTTTACTAAAAAGGGTTATTAATCCCTTACAATGTTCAGTTCCTTCTTGCAAACGTATTATTCCGTACAAGTGAGCCTCTAATAGTTTGATATCTGCATCCTTTAAATATGTTTCCTGTAACGCAATGATGTCATATTTTTCTGAAAATATTGAAATTGCATTGTTTCCCCTTGATTGTATTTGTTTTCCCCATTCCAATTTTAATTATACTTAAGCGATTTCGTAATTTTGACTCTTCCAATTCTTCTTGAAGAACCTTTTTGGTCCCCGTGATGTGAACCTGGAGTGCGTTTTCCATTTGTCTAATAAAAGAAAAACGACCCGTTATGTAAAGTTTGAATTTATCCCCCATCCCACCCTCCTTTTAGAGTAATTTTCCTACAGAACGATGATATCAAATGAAAGGTAAATTAATCAATTGGGAACAGGCAAGAGTAACTGGTCACCGATATGCTAAGTCCATCAATGACACCTTCATTGCTAAAATGTGCGACCTAGGACTCACACAAATAAACGATACCCAAACCACAAGCAAGACATAAACATGATCGAAATGACCCAGAGAAGAGCAATACGGCGCATAAAGCAAGACTTTTCCTCAATGACAAGCGCCACAGATTTGTTAAAAAAAGTAGATCTGGAAACTTTGATAACCAGAAGGAAAACGAATAAAGTTGTAACATTCTACAACATAAACAACAAAAAAGTTGAAAAATTTCCGGGCCGTGTAAGACCAACTAGTAGTAACAGGAAAACAAGAGGACACTGTGCAGAAATGAAAACACCATATATGCAATAACAAATATTATATACCTTCATTCTTTCTTTCATTCGGCTGATCGCATTTGGAACAATCTACCAAACGCAGTTGTTGAAACTGAATGTTCTGAAACTTTTAAAAAATTAGCTGAAAAATGTATCAAGGTCTAGATCTCTGAACTCTTGATATCAAAGGAACGTATCCGTAGTTGTTGTTAATAATCATACATTATAAGAGAAGTGCTGTAAATAAGTCATGTTATTTTGTTAAAAGTAGAGTGATCCTGCTCTACCGGGGGCTACTACATGCAGAAGAAGAGAGGAAGAAGAAAGAAAATACGTTCTACGTTTGCTAATGAGATTATAAAATCGATCTATTCCCTTATGATTCAATCACCAAAGGAATAATTTTTCAGGCGAAGACAAAAAAACACAATAAAATTTTTTCAATGAGTCTTGTTTCGTTTATTGATATAGAAGATATCGAAAGATAATAAACATCTTTTAAGTTTAAAACGGACTGCATTTAGAATTTCAAATAAGGAATTGTTCAATATGCCAACCACTATTGAGAACAAACACACTTCCAATCGATTTAATCGAAACAATGGCTTGTTGTCTGGCATATGTGAACGGGTATTGATAATGATATTGTTTTTCTTTCTTTAGCTCTTTTAGTGTAGTAGGAAAACTAGCAAATACTCGGCGTTTCTGATAACCCGACAAAATATATAAAAAACCCACCAAAAATAGTCCAAAGGATTGAGTCTTGAGAGAAATCCGCCTCCTACCTAATTTGTCACATAAAAATTCCCCGCTATTTTTCATTGTATAGGGAGTCGTCCCATCTTGTTGGAACCGCTCGTTTTTCATAGAAGAGGTTTTTAAAATAAAAACAGAGTTCGGCTTCGAAAAGTACATGCAATTGAATAACAGACAATTAAGAGTGTCTATATAACATGGGGTAGCTAAGACTAAGCTATTATTAAAATGTATTACAGAGGGCGGATGGAAAATGTGTCATGTTGTCGAAAATGAATTTCTCGTTCACGTTTATGTCCGATGTATCCAAATGTGAGGAAAGGTTCAATATTGGAGAGGGCAACAGCATCGAAAAATATATTCCATATTTACTGCTTTTTAAATACAAATTGAAAAGGAATTACTAGAAACGGGTAAATTATGCCTTACAACACAAAATGTTTGACTTGATATGATGTATTATCATGGTATGTCAGTACAAAAAAGATAGGGGATGATGAAATAGGCCTATTGTGTTGTTATTTGTAATATTATATTACAATAAATAATTTTTTAAATTATATTGTGTAGTATTCCTAGTATGCCTAGTAGTCGACGTATATGAAAGCACAAATCAGAAAATGATTTTTGTTGGTTGTAATATTGTTGTAGGATAATGTACGGATTGCACAATTATGATATTGTATTTTGTTATGGTATATTAAGGTGATGAAGATGTGATATGTTGAAGAGGTTGTGACAGACACTGAACACATTTTTACTTTGTATACATAATATATGTAATTTATTCTCTATTGATCGATTTATTTATTTGCTGTTCTATTTTTTAAAACTTGTTTCTCTTTTTCAAATAATGTCTTGTTTATTGGCCAGTTGGCCTACAAAATAAAACTTTGACACTTTAAAAACTATATTTTGAATGAATAAGGCTAAGTAGTAAATTTAATTGAGTGTGTGAACACCCTGTTAGAACTGCAATGCCCGGACCAGAGTCAAGATATCCATAAAGGTTTTAAATATTTACTTGTTGTCCAATTTTGTAAAAGGGAGAATGGATGTATTAAACCAAGTTTTTATTCAAGCATCAATAAAAAAATTAATGCTCATTTATATGATATAGCTCACAATGCTGATGCCTTTGGGCACCTTACAATGAGATAATTTAATAATCCATGAACAACTGTGATACAGAGAACATTTGACAAAACTTGCAGTCTTTTTTTTATTTTTTTTACCAAGACATTGCTTTCTTAGCGGTCAGGAACTCATTCACACGCGAGGAGGGAAATTTGTCCAACCCATTTGGGGTTTACCCATAAACCCATGCATGGAAGAGATTCGACAATGTCACTCTTCCATCTAATGTTCATGTTGAATACTTCTTACGTGTTTTTTACGTGATGAGCAAACCATAAGACCACCATTAACTCTGACGATCTAATTAGCGGAAAATAGAGGGTTACCTAAGACTGACAACTTTTTATATACACAATATAAACATTACGTTTGTTTGAACGTGTTCTTTATTCTTAATCTTGCTACATATATTTTTTGACTACACTATCTTCTTTGCTCTTAATTTTCGAAAACATCTATAACTTATAACATTTTTTATTAGTACATCGAATATGGAATGACGTTCGAGTCACAGAATCAGATGAACAAATCTGATTTTATAACGCGCCCATAATTCAATCACATTTAATCGTAACCTTTCTTATGGACATCGATATACTTTGTTAAAAAGCTGGGCTAAATAAGTTCAGCCTTCATGAGATATTGTAAATCAATGTCTAACTACAGGCATCTGCTGACGTCCATGACACGTGGCAATGACTTCCATTATGGCAAAACATCCTACTTGAATTACATCGCAGGTATCCTTAATTACTATCGAAAAGAGACACAGACAATCAAAGGTAATTTAGATTTTAAGATAAGAAAAACATAAATACTCATATCCAGAATCGTATTTTATGGACTTTTCAAAAGCAAAACAAAACAAACGAATGAACGAAAAAGAACGTTGTGATAACCATTTATTTAGTGAGAATTTATTACACATTGACAATCCTTATGATATATATCAAAGCCCTTGGCAAAATATTACCATATGATTTCATAACTACTGCTACTACTGGTATTCTTAACATATACATTTATATCTACGTCTTCTTGCTGTCTATGCTATAAAACTCATGTTCATCTGTTGTAGGAATGTCCTCTAGTTTCCAATAATTATGGAGGTATGGTAAGATGAGTTTAGCGTGTGGTTGTGTTTTACAGAGGCCACTAGTAAATTTACTCACGATTAAGATAACAACAACACAAAGGGTTAATCCAATACAACTCGACCATATGTAAGAAATATCATAGACGGAAAAGTCGTAATCTGTACGCCGCTTAACCAACGTTGCATCAGATATTGTAGTATAGGATGTGGTGAAATCTAATTGGGCGGCATCTGCAGCTGGTGCGGATGTTGTACCAGTAGTAGATATACTGTCGTTAAAGAGAGAAGAGCATTGATCTGTTGGAGGAAATGAAAGTGTCTCGTAAGGTCTTCCATACAAACGACTTCCAATAGAAACCCATATATTAAGTGTCAAAGATACAATACCACCGGCACACGCTCCATATTTATTTGCCCAGGGAACAGTACATCCAACCAAAAACATTCCCAAAACAGCGCTACCAAATGTTCCAAAAACCCGGAGCCCCATCTGTGTGACAGGACCTTGCAAGGATCTGCAAAGGTAAGTAACTCCAACGATTAAGAATCCGTATATAAACACAAGTATTTTGGCTAGGATGGTGATTTTTCTATCAGAGACGCGACGCAAACGACGCCCTAGGAGGTCTTCCACAGTGTTGGCAGCAAGAGCATTGATACCTGAAAAGAGGTCAAAACATTATAATTAAAATAATGACATAGCTAAAACCTTCTGCTTCAGGTTGTTACGATTTACCTTACCAACACTCTACTATAGTTGTGTATTCTAAATTTTGTCATTTCATCTTGAACCAATAGGATGCAATAGATTATGAAAGTAAACTATGGAAGATTGTTGCTTGTTAACACTACGTGTTAATAATAAAACCTGCCCAAAGCACCTCTGTAACTTACAAAAGAAAAAAAATATTTTTTTTTGTCCTTCCTTCGATTTTTCTTTGCTTACTAGTGTTCAATTATAAATAAATTTGGAGGAGCAGTGGTCGAGTGGATCAGAGCGCCGGGCTGCAGGTGTTTGAGTGGCTCGGGTTCGTATCCCGCTTTGACCAATGTGCTTTTTCATTGAGCAAGAAAATTTACTACGATTGTTCCATTCGACTCAGGTGTATAAATGAGTACCGATTTTATAATCCAGGAAAGCAGGGCGCTGTACTGCGGCGACCAACAATAACTTGTTGCGAAATTTATTGTATATATTATATAGTTTCATTAATATGTATAATTATACCTGTATCATTTAATGATTTCATAAGTGCGGTTCATTTCATGACATGTATGCCATTGTAAAATCAATTTCCACATTTGGATAAAAATAAAGGAATTGTATAATATTATCTTTAAAAAATATCTATATTGTATCTAAAAACCAATGCAGCCCGTCCGTCTCAGCCACCCCAATGACGATACATGTTCATGATTACTATACACAATTTATCATAGTGGTACCTGAGGAAAGAGTACTCAGGGCGCCACTAAAGATGGTGGCCATGTAAAGACCTGCTAGACCCGGAGTATCTCGCAAGACGTGAAGGACAAAGACCAAAACGATTTGATTGGCATTTGTGATGAGGCCACCCTGGGGAAATTGAAATATAAAGCAATTATATGAAGTGCATATTATCCAAACAATAATAAAAGCAATCTAAGTTTGCATATATCTTCTTTTAACTAGGATATTGACCTAGAAAATTAAATCGATACAATCAATAATTCATAAAATAATATTTAAAAAAATGACACCCGGAAAAAGAAGAAGCCAAAAACATTTAAACCGTAAAGGCATCGAGTGGTCCGAATAATAGACCCAACAGGCTGCATGTTCATTGTGTTGATTGCATCTTTGCGCTTCGAAACCTCATCAGGCGCCTTGGAAGGGTAGGGGTAACCTGACATTTAAAATGGTAACTTATATGTAATGTATTTGAAAGAGTGTTTTCTTCAACATCATATCAATCGCTAATTAGATTATATTTGTAAGTTTTATTGGCCGTGCCCCTGCGAAATCTGAATACCGGGTACTAAAAAAATTTATCGAGGTCTTATTAATTTGGTCGATTGGGTCGAAGATAACTTTCTCCTCCTTGGGCGATGCGATTCGGCGCCGCCGTAGAGGTGGCAGGTTCGTTCTCCGCTGCGTCACTGGGTTTTGTTTTGTTTCTTATTTTCTATAGATTCTTATCTTTGTATTTAGGGGGTTATTTCTTATTCTTAACATATTTAGTCGAAGAATGGAACACATTCCACAATACACAAAACAATAAGTTGTGCTGTCGATGAAGTGCCGATGTCAAGTGTTTGTATTGAAATTTCAGATTTCGGATCCCATGTGTTTGGTTGAATGGCAATAATTTCTTTTTGAAACAATTAAAAATGATACGACATGTGTTATGATTAACCGAGCAAAAGAACAAATACATCGTCCTACTTTTGTACTCCAATTGTGAA
This sequence comes from Aegires albopunctatus, assembly GCA_032466395.1. Classification (NCBI taxonomy): domain Eukaryota; kingdom Metazoa; phylum Mollusca; class Gastropoda; order Nudibranchia; family Aegiretidae; genus Aegires; species Aegires albopunctatus. The sequence goes on along the minus strand of JASKDV010124856.1, from coordinate 5,796 downwards.
ATCAATCCTTTCATGATTTAAATTTTTGCAACGCTTCAAATAAGTGGATAATTTTTTATGCCACTCAGTATAAATATGATAATAAATAGAGGGTCGGGGGTCGATTGGGTTTATAAAATACTATTCCTACTTGGGCAAGACGATTCATTCAATGTCGTAGAAGATGGCACGGATTCCATTCTCTAATGATTATAATGATTAATTAGGACCCTTCCGCTGCATAGTCGACAGACTTTTCCGCCTGACCTGCTTTGAGGATTGTTGACAAATTTCCATTCATGTCGCTCTTCTGCACTGTCTCGGATTGTTTCAAGATTTTGAAGCGTTTTTAGATTTAGCCCCACATGTCTGAGGTCGCGTCTGAGTGTTGTGACTATAGATGTTCTTGGTCGACCTCTTTGTTTTTTGTAGTTTTGGTAGAAATAGTGAACCATTGCTTTGTTGTTCGGAGTATTTACATCTTGTCTTACAATGTGGCCGAGAAGTCGTAGTCTGTTTTGTAGGATTGTGAGTGACAGCGGTATTTATTTAGTTTTACTGTACAGTGATTTGTTTCATATTCTAGTTGGGTTCCAAGGATAGTTTTCAGTTATTTTCTCTAGAATTGGAAATGTCTCGTCTGTGTTTCCTGTGATTATTTCATACATTAATTGTCCATTAATTCTTATCTTCCGGGTTTTGAGGTCGGTGCTGAGACCGTCAAGTGATTTGTAAGCAGGCTTGGTTAAATATTAAATATTATGAAATAAATTAGACAATTGATCCATAACGACTGCAGGGCTCACTATAAATAAGTGATAAGTTTTGAATTTCCATCAACAGCACAAGGGAGTCTAAGTAAGTAGATCTAGTTCAAGCATGTTTAAGAAAGCTTCAACTAAATATTCATTAAAAGCATACCATTTCCAATGTTTTCTTACCTCAATTGGATCACATCTCAAATCATAGAAATATGAATAAACGATAATTCCAACCACCGTAAGTAAAACTCCATACAAAAGATTCCAAGGAAGGTTTAGTAGATACGAATTCTTGGCGTCCTGGATGGTTTTCATGGAAGACAGACGTTGCAGGGTAGATTGGTTGAAGACATTGGTAAGCCTGTGGTAGAATGATAAATTGTTTATCGGGGAAACACCATTTGACTGTGCAAACAAGCGTAATATTACGTTATCACGTACCTTAACGACACCAATATCGCAATACTCTTTTATGTTCATATTTTACTCACCAGACAACGAATGTGCCAATGACAACACCCCACCAGGTGTGACGGACTCGTGGATCAGGAGAAATTTCAGTAAAAACTGTTCTACCCCCTGCTTCAGCAACATCCCAAACTCTTTCCACGCCCCCAACAGCCATGGTGCCTGTAAAATTAAAATTTAGTGACAGAAAAACAATAAGAATGTGCCAATCGAAATACATACAGCAAGAAATATGAGACACAAAGGCGGTAATCGCGCCGTAGACGAGGGGTTACTGTGGCCGGTTTACAATTGAATGTCGTGAGTTTGATTTCCGTTAAAGATTGGTCCGATTTCGAGTCTTATGGAATGTCTCTTGACACTTGGACTTACTTTTTAACATCTCTATAGTAACAAGAGAATGCCCAGTAATAACAGCGTGAAATCTTAATGTCTTTTCTGCTATATGTCCCAGGAACTGAAAGGCCACCTGAAGGGCTTGGCCTCCTGGAAAAATAATATACATCTAATCACGTGGGCCTAGCAACCCCACCCTGAAAAAAAGCAACTCGCTACAAAAACGCAAGCAACAGAACAAAAAACCACTACCCTGGGAGAGGAAGGGTCCTCGTGTAGAGGACGTATAAAGTCTGGTGGTGAAAGCCAGGAATACATGGAAACTACAAGTACAAGGCCGACGCCACTTTTCAATTTTCTTCTTTTGTAATTGTTCTGATAGTAAGAAATGGTTCTATAATTCAAATTTTGTATTGATTAAATCGATTTGTATGAGATATAGAGGTGTTATAATACAAATTATGACTTATATCAGGAAATATATTAACCTCGGAAGCACCTCACAAGTTCGGTGCTTTGGTCCTCGGTCAATATATTTCCTGATATAAGTCATAATTTGCTTATTATAGCTCCCAAATCTGGTCGGGTAGAATCTTAATAATAATTATGATGAAAAAAATTACATTTTCGAAGATATTTACTACTTCTGACCGTTTTACGACAGGTCGCATGTTCTGATTTACGGCAGTTCATAGTTCCTCTTGAATACACCGAATGAGCCCTCAGCTGCTGGATCTAGATTAGAAATTAGATCTAAAATAAAGAAAAACATAGTGGGGATACTATAATAACATTGGTTCAGTAGTAAAAATTAAAAAAAAAAAATCACTTACAACTTACAAATAAGTTATTTTTTGCTCTTTCCCGGGCATCACCGGGTACTCTGCTAGTTTATTTAATTTATGCAATTTTAATGTTTCCAAACTGCACGGAATCGCGTATATTTCTATAAACGCATAGTAAATGTCACGCCCCTTTTTGCCAGTATACGCGCTAAGAGATCCGGTGACCGGTTCACCAGACATCGGACAATAGAGAGTAATGATAATGAACATTCTGGTGTACTTGTCTGTGGTTGAAGTCGCCGTCCGTTCTAAATCAAAGGCTGGCCTTTGAATAACATCTTGGATTCAAGCTGCGACAAAAATATTTATGTTGGCCTCAAGATAAAAACCAATGTGCATAAGTTTGCTCTCCGTGTAAAAAGTTTTGAACAATCGTTGAAACGTCCAAGAGTCCTCGCAGTAAGATCCTATACCTCTTCTTCTTTCCTTTTTCTACCGCCTTCAACATGAAGATTTTGTAGAGTCTAGAATTCTGTAGAATGTTATTTTTTTGTAGACTTCTAGGCCGTGGTGGCCGGAATGGCCTACTCTTATCGATTTTCAACCACCAAGGGTTCTTTTACATGCGCAAAGGCACATGGGACCTCCAATTTTTCTCCGATAGATAGGACTAGGCACTTAAATCCTGCCTACCTAAAGATAAGGGAACAGAAGAAATCTGATAAATCGGATATCAGCGAAAAGTCTGCATCAATCGGGATTCGAACACGACCATTTTGACTTTGTAGTCCAGCGCCACAAGCTACTGAGCTATCCGCGCCCCGTTACCGTACAGTCCCGGTCTCCAAATATAACAAATTAGTGTATCATAGAGAACACAAAACAGACTACGGCATACTTCTTCCAAATATGCAGAAGACAGGGCCGATGGCGGGAAATTGTCAGGTCATCAACGCTATCAGCTACCGTTATAAGTGACTATGCTGACAGCAGGAAATTTAGTCTCTCTGTGTGGCCATCCTTAAGTGGGGTAATGGGTTGTCGGAGACGATTTTTGACCCCAAAATCCATTTTTGGTTTATTATGTTTAAAACAGAAATAATCATTTCTCTTGAAGATTCAGTTTGTTTTATGTTGTTTGAGAGCAAAGAATATTATCCACAATTCTTTCAGACATGTGTGGTTCCTGGAAGAGTACATCAATTTTGTAAAACAAAACATTTTGTTCATTATTTTGGATCTACTTTTTTGTTTCTGAACGTATCCTCATCAAATTTGGGAATGATTGTCTATAATATTTTAGTTACATCTTGTTACTAATTCTACACTTTTTTCAAAAATAAAACAATTTGCATAAAACCAAAAACCCATTTGACAAAATGTTGATATGGTATCAAACAAAGTATGTGTGAAGTTTGAATGACGACGTGCGTCAAAAAAAAAAATGTGGACGCTTATTGTATTTGAAGTTGGTGAAAATAAGGTGGCAAAATTCAAGATGGCGGTTGTTGCCATGACAACCGGAAGTGTAGGCAAAAGATAAACCTAATATATTTCAACTCAGCTTCACATGCCCAACACACCTGCTGTGTATGACTCAAATCGATGATATGGAAGGATAAAAATCTGGTCCCACAACCCATTCCCGCCCGTAAAGATAGTTTTAACGGAAAAGAAATGGCGGCGCCTTCGGACCAATTACAAAGCGGGCTCAACATGCGAATGCTTGGAGAAAGCAAAATAAACCAAATGTATTATTCATTGTTATTTCGCCTACGCACCTACTTTTTAATGGCTGATTTCAGTAATTCTTTGTATTTGGCTTACAATATTAGCTTACACTAGTCTTATATGAAGACGTGACTTCAAATTAAATGTTCGATACATTTTGAGACTGAAATTCAATTTTGAAGGGCAGCCTAATGATACTACATGTACATGTATGTGTTAAGTTCCAAAACCATTCATTGTATTAAATTCTGGTTTGATAGATGCATAACAATATTATTTTTATTGTTGCGAAGAATTGTTTCTGCCATCTCAATTAATTGTTATACTTGTTGTTAATGTTGATGGTGGTTGGCGGTTTGTTTGCTTGTTGTTAATATTTTCTTTTCTTTTCTTGTATGCGTTTGTGTGTGTGCATGCATGCGCGCGCGTGTGTGTTGTGTGTGTGTGTGTGTGCGTTTGGATGTTTTGGTGTTATGGTTTCCGTAGTAACATAAATAAAAAACAAATATACACAAAACACATTCAATCCTCTAAATTGTAATATCTGATTCAACTCGATTTCATTCTTTCTTCAAACCAAACCAGGTTGGCACGAGTCAAGATCGGTTTATAAAAACTAAGGCACCTTCAGATACTACTTCTGAACGATCGCGATCCCGTAGTAAGATATCCCGTAGACGACACCCATCAAACGAGGAGAGGTGGAAGAGGAGATTTACACACAGACCGAGCTGTCCATGTCACTATGATAACGAAAGCGACGACGAAAATTTTAGTAATTGGGACGATGACCGTCCGAACAATGTCAAAAATTGTCTACCAGTTACTCAAGACGTGTTTCAACCCAAGGAAACACCTGACCAGAGACCGGATCAACAAATGGAGACGGGGAACAACAGTAATTTGTTTGTTAGTCCGTCTTTTAATGCCACGCAATTATCACCCCAACCGATGGATTCTGAGACACTGACTAAATTCGTAGATTTCACCTTAGACATGCGTAAAGATCTAAAGACAAGATACAGAGACTTGAGTAAATTATATAAAGATTTTAGAAACAGTCTTGAAGAACAGATTGACAACTTAACGTCAGAAGCAAACCCCGCCAAACACAGATCTAAAAGAAGTGCTGTTATTGGTACCAAGAACTGTGTTGTGATGTAGAACGAATGGCATTCGTTTTAAGCATCAATTTGGATAATTTCATTATCTTAACCAGCCATCTATGCAACTGTACAGTACACAATATGACTTAAGTCATAGTATATTGTATCAATTTCGAAAGTCCTCGACATAATTCTTTACATCATCAATCAATTAAATTTTTCAATATCCATTTCCTTTACCTTTTTTTTTTTTTTCGTTTTTTTTTTTTTTTCTTTTTTTTTTCTTTTTTTTCGCTTCTTTGATAATACTATAATATAATAAAGATATACATCAAAATGTAATGTCGCTTTTATGTGTGGCAGCAATACACGTGTCCACTTTTTAGTACGTCTTACTGTACTGATTATGCCTGTCGCCGTTTTATATATCTGCTTACTAAGGTGGGTGATCGTTGAATGCCATTGCAGGTGGAGGCCGTGCAGAATGACGTCCTGAAAGACATACATCAATCTACATAGGTTAAATGTGAGACCACAGTTGAGTATATATATATATATATAGAATAAGAACAAAGAAATGTATAGGAAACTCAACCAAATAAAGACTAAACAAAACACAGTCGACGTTTC